>CATIWR010059990.1:0-22392 GCA_949677035.1 Omphalea diandra
TCCTCAATTCATTTACAAGCTCATTTAGAGACTTGTATTCATCTTCTAGTTTGGAGCACTTCTTCCTATAGGTTTTAATTTGTGACTTATACTTGTCACACTTCATAGTTAGAGCTTCTAAAAGCTCTTCATCTATATCATTTACCTCATAATCAAAATTAGAGTGGGAAGATGTACTTACCTCTTGTGAAGAGTCCTCGAGTGCCATGAAGCATATGTTGGCCACCTCTCTTTCTTCCTCTTCTTCACTTGAGCTGTCATCCCAAGTGGTCGAGAAACTCTTCTTCTTCTCTTTGTCCCATCTCTTCTTTTTCTTTAGCTTGGGACAATCATGCTTGATATGGCCTTGCTTGCCACACTCATAACAAGTGACTTCATTTGATTTCTCTTTAGAATTAGGAGTTGTCTTCTTGAAGCTTCTTCTTTCTTTTCTCCTTCTAATTAACTCCTATGTCCTTTTTGAGAGCATTGCTAGCTCTTCTTCTTCATTGTCAATTTCTTCATCACTAGAGGCAGTTTCCACCTCCTTCTGCTTTATTGAGGTTTTGAGTGCCAAGGTTCTCTTCTCAAGTTTTTTAGATTTTTCTCCTTAACTCCTCATTTTCTTCATCTCCTCATCTTTCTTTAAGGCTAACTCATGAGTTAAGAGTTTGCCTATTAAGACATTTATTTGCACCTTTCCTATTTTTGGATTGGATTCTTGAATACTGCACACTCTAGCACCAAACTTTTTAAGAGGTAAAGATTCAAAATTTTGGAGTTTATCTCATGATTTGTGAGAATCCTACCAAACTTCTTCATGTTGTTGATGATTGCTAGGAGTTTGTTGGTCATATCGGTGATGCTCTCATTCTCCTTCATCATGAACAACTCCCACTCCGTCACATATATTTCTAGCTGGCTGGATTTCACCAATGTGGTGGCTTCGTGATAGTTCTCCAATGCTTTCCATATCCCATAGGCTATTTGGCAATGTTGTACTCTTCTAGTCTCTTCTCTTGAAAGAAAGCTTAGAAGAATTGTCATGGCTCTCTTGTTCTTGCCATTTGATCTTTTATGTGCTTCAACCCACTCTTCTCTTGGAATGAGTTCTTCACTTCCATCCACTACATTGGTGGGTGGCTTCCATTCTTTGACTACAACATCCCAGAGATCCATCACATCTGTGTCAAGGTAAATTTCCATCTTATACTTCTAGTGAGTATAATCAGCTCCATCAAATTAGGGTTTAAGGTGTGTGTGGGTTCTTTCTTATGCCATGATCTTTATTCACTCAATGAAGGTTTAATTGTGAAACCTTGCTTTGATACCACTTGTTGGCCCTTAACACTAAGAAGGGGGGGGGGGGGGTTGAATTGGTGCATAAAAATTAAAATAGAAAGGTAGAAGAAGATTGAAGGACACACAATTTATAGTGGTTAGGGTATAATTGACCCGACGTCCACTCCCCAAGTCTCAGTGATTGGGTATTCCACTAACTATCAATGGTGTTTTCAATCTCACACCAAACTTTTACACTTGTGTTTTCTAAGGCTCACACAATAACCTTTACACTTATGTTTTAAAGGCTTACACAATAACCTTTACACTTGTGTTTTTTAGGCTCACACAACAACCTTTCTAGAGTGTTTTAATAGGCTAACACTATAACCTTTACAAATGGTGTTTACGCTCACTCTAAATAATCAATTAAATAAGAAAAAAGATTCAGTAGCAAAATTGCAAGAATTTGGTTACAAAGTTGTGAAATCTCTTGCATTTACATATGTTTGGTGAGGTATTTTATAGCCTCTACCTGCCAAAGAGACATTGCAATAAAACTAGTATAAGATCTTCAAAGTGTGCTAGATAGATTTTTACATTAAATGCTTAACAGTCTTAGTTCGAGGTCGCTACTACTCATTCGCGATCACGAAATCCAAATTCCTTAAGGAAAACCCCATTTGTATCTAATGGCTAGTCCACGTGGCAACTTCTGATTAGTTTTTTAGGAAAATGTAGCCATTGCCTTTCACCTATTTTCAGAAGTTGAGATCACGAGCTTTCTTGTACAAGCTGGGACAGAAGTATGCGAATTCATCTGCCAAAGAAGGTCATCTTATTCCTTATGATTCGCGGTCGCTACCAACAAGATGCCTCCACGAAATTTGACTTCCAACAGTCTGTTGGGCACTTGTTATGTTGTGGTTATGGACTTGCTTCCCTCTTGAGTTACTTTGAAATTTGTGGTCACGACCAGGGCGTGACACACACCGCGAATTCGTCTGCCAATTTTGGACTCCATCATTTGGATGAATCGCGGCCGAGAATGGTTCTGCGATTTCACTTGTCTGACTTCTTACAAGTCTTCTAATGGATCGCGGTTGCGAATTTAAGGTAACAATCACGATTTAAAAGACACTTTACATACTTTAAAGATTTTAAGCAATATCCAACTTCCAATTTAGAAAAAAACTAAAGGCTGCAAAACAATACTAATTTGAAGCATTTAGACATGATCAATCTCCTTTGTCAAGATCAAAAGAGGTCCAATACTTGGGATTAACGACCTTAGTCCAACAACAATGATATCTATAGCCTGTGCGACAATAATAGATAACAGTCTGTGTGGGAATTACATTTGATAGCCTATGTGATAATGATATTTATAACTTGTGTGGCAATAATATATAATTGCCTATATGGCAATAACATTTGATAGCCTGTGTGGCAATGATATTTATAGCCCATGTGGCAATAATATATAACAACCTGTGTGGCAATAACATTCGACAACCTATGTGGCGATGATATGTGTAGCTTATGTGATAATAATCTTTAATAGTTTGTGTGACAATAACATTTAATAGCCTGTGTGGCAATAAGATTTATAACCTTTGTGGCAAGAATATTTATAGCTCATGTGGCAACCAAATATGAAAGCCTTTGTGGTAGTGACATCTATAGCCTATGTGGCAACAATATATGACAACCTATGTGACAATAACATTTGATAGCCTGTGTGATATTTAAGAGTAAAAACTCTTTATTTCGTGCATGGATATGATGATGAGTTATTTATATTTAAATGTTATTATGCTATTTGAGATTAAAGTATCATTATGCATTTACTTACTGAGTATGCAAGCTCACTCTTTTGCATTAAATTTTCTTTCAGGAAGAGTAGACTAAGATTGCATCCAGTTTACATTTTGAAGTTGCTGTCTAGCAGTGTAATAGGGGTTGGGCCAGTATATAGTCAATTAGTATTTAAGTTTGATTAGCCATGTATACTTTATTGTAAATAATTACTATGTTGTGAAACAAGATACATAATGTAAAAAAAAAAATAAAAAAAATAAAATTGAAATAAGAACTTTTAATGACAATGGATAGAGTGAGAGGATTTTAATGATGTTGTGTCACTTTAGTTTTCCATGTTTTATGAATAAGTTAATGAACCTACTTTAGGAATGATTAGTAAATGAGACGTCACATTTTAGTGGTATCAGAGTGGGCAAATGATTCTATAGACATGTGTAATATGAATATGATATATATGATATTTGCATTGTGTTAATACTTACTTGCATTGGCATAAAGGAGTATGGATGCACCTAATAGAGTTCATGCTAGCCTAGAGTTAGAGATGAGTCTGTTCATACACGTGAGCATGTTGACCATGTTGTATAGAATTTTGAGATGTCACAAAATAATCTAGCTATAGGTGTAAACCTAAATATCATATAGTTTAATGAGATGATGTAAAGATTTGCAATAAAAGCATATGTAGGACTTGTTATAGATAGGAATTACGATACATTGAAGAAGTAAGGGGTAATTGACTTTGAGGGCACTACTGATCTTGCTGAGGCTGAGGAGTGGCTTAGAAGAATTGAAAAAAATCTTGAATAGGCTTGAAAGTCATTAGTATACTTAGATAAGAAGAAGAAGAAGTTTTTCGATCGAATTAGAATGATATAATGATGGTGGATTATGAGGTACAATTTGTTAAACTCTCGAGATATGCCCCAAAGTATGTGGCTATAGAGGAATTGAAGTGCTCGAAGTTTGACAAGGGCCTGAGGTTAAATTTAAGATCTATTAGTAGTCAAACCAACCAATTATACTACACAATTAATGGTAACTATTTAAGCTAAGGAGGTGATCCAAGAGAAGAATGCAATTGAGGTTAAAAGAAAGAGAAGCTATGTAGGATGAAGTGGAGAACTTAATAGGGCAATAAAAAGGGGCAGTTTTACATTGTCTGATGGGTCATGATTTTAAATAGGTATTAATAATGAAAGAGATAAAGGACATAGTCAACTTAGTATATTAGCATTAATAACATCTGGTAAAGGTAGCTATGCTAGTTTTGAAGGCTCAAACGGTAGGAAAGGACCAACTGACATAGTGGGGAGAGGTGTTGCCATAATTTGTAATATGTATGGAAGAACTTATTTTGGAGAGTGTTAAGGACCTAAAAAGGTTACTTACTAAAATTATAGACAATGGGACTATATAAGTCAAGATTGCCCAATTACAGGTGTGATTGGAGGAGAGTCTCAAGTAGTTGTGGGGAGAATGTTCATGACATAAGTAGAGACAAAGGGTGAGGTAGGAGGACATGGTGGAACAACTTCAATTTTTAGTAATGGACATGCAACCCATACTCAACCTCATACTAGAGTTTATGTTATTACTTGTCAAGAGGCTCCAATAGCTCCTAAAGTTATTTCTAGTACAATTTCTATTTGTGATTTCGATGCTTATGTTTTGTTAGACCAAGAATCCACACATTCATTTATGTCTTTAGAATTTGCATCACGGGTGCATGGTGTAGTTAAATCTTTAGGATATGATTTATGAGTTTTGATGCCTATTAGATGTAGTGTAATTATAAAATAAAGTGTGTAGAAAATATTCAGTGCTATTGTGCAATGTCATGTTACCTACAAATTTGATATTGATGAATTTGAAGGAATTTGATGTTATTCTAGGTATGGATTTTTTAGATTGTCATACTAAAGAGTTGATAATCAAATCTTTAGGACAATTAAAGATTTATATTTGTTAGGGAACACAAAACTGTTCCAACTTGTTTGACCTCAAGTATTCAAGAATTTCAATTAATTAAAAAAAAAGTTGTGATGCATTTCTAGCTAGTATAGTGGACAACAGTGTTCTTAATCTAAGGTTAGTAGACATTTTTGTAATGAGAGAGTTTCTAAAAGTATTTCTTGGTGACTTGCTTGATTTGCCAGCACATAGAGAAGTTAATTTTAATATTGAGACCCTATTAGGAGTGGCACCTATATCTATTGCATTATACCAAATGATAGTAGTAGAGTTATAAGAATTAAAGAAATAGTTGGAAGAGTTATTGGAAAAAGGTTTCATTTGACCTAGTACATCTCCTTGGGGGACCACTAGTGTTATTTATGAAGAAAAAGGATGGAAGCATGCAGTTGTGTAATGATTATAAACAATTAAATTGAGTAATGGTAAAGAATAAATATTCCTTGCTAAGAATTGATAATTTGCTTGATCAATTTTAAGGTGCAATGTTATTTTCAAAAACTGATTTGAGATTTGGCTATTAGCAGTTGAAGGTTGTTAAGTTTAAATATTCCAAAAATTGCTTTTTGCACTAGATATGGTCACTATAAGTTCCTTGTTATGCCCTCGGGTCAACTAATGCACCAATAACATTTATGGCATTAAAGAATCATACCTTTTAGTAATATCTTGATGAGCTTGTGATTGTGTTCATTGATGATATTCTCATATATTATGAAGAGCACAAACAACATCTGAAAATCATATTATAGATTTAAAGGAAAAACAATTATATGCCAAATTCAGTAAATGTAACTCTTGGATGGAAAAGTGGTCTTTTTCGGGCATCAACTTGATCTAATTAAAGTGAAAGCCATTTTGGAGTGGGATGCACCAACAAAAATGTATTAGAGGTGTATAGTTTTCTTGAGTTGATCGATTATTATAAACAATTTATGGAAAGATTCTATATTATTGCTGGGCCGTTGACAAAATTGTTAAGGAATAATGTAACATGTAAATGGGATGAACAATGTTAATAGAGTTTTGAAGAATTGAAGAAGAGATTGACTATGACACCAATTTTGACATTGCCTTTAAGGAATGGTGGATTTGTAGTATACACTAATCTTTAAAATGGGTTTATGTTGTGTTTTGATATAGCAGGGAAAGGCAATAGCTTATGCTTCTTGACAACTAAGGCCTCATGAGTAGAATTATCGTACCCTTGACTAGAATTTTATAGCTATTGTCCATGACTTGAAAATTTAGAGGCATTACTTATATGGAGAGATATTTTAGATTTTGATAGATCGTAAAAACTTGAAATATATTATAACACAAAAATAATTTAACTTAAGGCATAAAAGATAGATAGAATTGTTGAAGGACTATGATTGTACTATTAATTATCATATGAGTAAGGCTAATGTTGTTACTGATGCTTTAAGCCGAAAAGCCTTAGATGTTATTATTGGGATAGTTGGTTATAATTTGATATCCTTGGTTAACCTTCGTGCCTTAAATGTGAAATTTGAGGTTAAGAATGTGACGACTTTAATGGTTACAATTAAGCTAAAGTTTATGATAGATGATAAAATTTTTAAAAAAAAGCTCAAAGAAATTATTTATATTTGCAAAAAAATTCTATTGAAGATACAAAATATTAAAAAGATTAATTTTTCAAATAGAGATGATGGGATGATAGTGATGAGTAGTTAAGTCTATGTACTAGAGGCGGTCGTAAGATAGAAGGTTATGTGAGAGGCACATAATGCATCATATGTTATGCACCTTAGAAGTACAAAATGTATAGAAATCTATGGTCTCATTTTTTGTGGTCAATGAAGAAGAAAGATATAACTAAGTTTATATCAAGATATTTAACTTGCCAATAGATCAAGGAAGAACATTAGGTACTAGTAGGTAAGTTACATCCGTTACCTATTTCTATATGGAAATAGGAGAAAATTTTAATAGATTTTGTTGTATGTTTTCTTAAACATAGAAAAGGCATTAATAGGTTTGGTAAATAGGTAAAGTTGAGTCTAAGGTACATTAGGCCATATGAGAGATCATAGAGAAAATTAGGCCTTTGGCATATCAATTGCCATTACCAGCAGAATTATCTAAAATACATAATATGTTCCATGTTTCTATGCTTCGAAGGTATCAGTCTGATTCTAGCCATGTATTATTAGAGCCAGAGATTGAATTGTTTAATTATATGACTTATCGTGAACAACCAGTTGAAATTCTTGATCAACAACTAAATAGTTGAGGAATCGAGTGATACCCATGGTTAAAGTGAGATGGAGTCATCACTCACCTAAGGAGGCCACTTGGGAAGTAGAGGAACACATGAGACGACAATATCCCTATCTATCCTAAAGTTCTAGTAAGTAAAATTTTAAGGATGAAATTTCTATAAGAACGAGAGAATTGTATCATCCTCAACCTAAATCATAGGCATTTTAATTATGCTATATTTGAATATATGTATCATATGGCATAAGCATGACAATAACACTTACATTATTACATTTGAATATGAATATGATGTTTGCATAGTGGCATGATAGATTGTAATATATTGTGTGTGTGAGTGTATGCATTATAGTATTTGAATTAGTGGTGTTTTGGAACTTATTAAAAGCATAAAGAGCATATGGGGATTAAAAGATGGGTAGAGGTGATGAAGGAGTAAAGAAGGATGACTAAAAGAGAATATGGAGCTTGCAATCAATGGTAGTGCGACACCATGATTTTGTCCTATTAAGGTAGGTATACAAATTAAATTTGTCATCCTTTAGGATCATATTAGTGAGCCAAAAACATGATGGAGTGCAGAAAATAGAATGAAAGAAAGGAAAAAAGGAGGAAAAAGAAGAAGAAGAAGTAGGGGAGGGAGAAAATGGAGCTAGATTAAAGGAAACCCAAAGTTTTTCTAGTTTTGGCAAAGAGGTAAGTAATTTTACCTTCTTCCAACATGAAATTCCTCCCTCATAACATGTTAAACATGAATAATTAGGAATAATTATGGAGTAATTTGAGGTAGAGCTCATGTATGGAGATTAAAGCTCAAAAGAAATAAGAACTGATTGTGTTGGTTTTATTGTTAGAGTAGATATGGTACCGACGATTTCATAAAACTAAAAGTGGGAAATTTAAAATGAAAAAGTTGTAGCTTTATGCACCATCTAAATGCATGTAAAATAGTTTTGCTTAATTTGGTGTGCATGAGGTGATATAGCTCGTTCATTAAGGTTGGTTCATAACCAACCGAAATCTCCTCAGTCTAACTGTTTTAACATATTTTGATGGCCTTATGTGCTGATTTAGACAAAGTGCAAATAAAATTTATAAGGTTATGTTACACCTAAATATCTATAAAGCAGTTTTGTTTAATTTGTTGTATGCAAAGAGATATGGCTCATTGATTGTGACTGATCCTAAACCCGATGAAACCTTATCAGCCTTTTAATTTTGTTTTCCAAGAATTTGATGGCCATAGAATGGGAATTTGGTGATGTTCCGAAAGTTGTATATTTATGTCTGGTCTGCATTTCTATAAAATATTTTTATTGAATTTCTCATGGTCGATGAGATATTGTCCCCTACATCATGACTCATTGTCAACATTTTGAAAGCCTGCTCACCTTCAGATTGGTCATTTGTTTTGTTGACTTTATAGACTGAATTAGACATTCCTTTATATGTTCTCTAACTTTTGGTAAATCATATTTGCAATTGGATTTGTAAGATTTGAGATATACCTAAGAATGTAAGACCTACTCAGATTGAGATGACATTGAATCAGGGCAAAATCATAAAATTAACCTTAAATTATGTAGTGCATATTTTGGACTAAATTTTGGATATGGTGTGCCCATATATTTCTAGTTTAATTAAAAAAAAGAATCAATCATTTGGATTTGTGACTCAAAAGTAATAATGGAAACAATCTATCAAGTTCATGATATTTTACTAGAGCATATTTGCATAACAAGATAAAAATCTTACTTTATCATCGTGGATTGATTTGGTGTATAGAAATAGGTCCTTAAGGCATTGAAGATAATAATGGGAATAAGCCAGGACCATCCATAGCTTAATAAGCTTTAAGGAGGAGGTAAGTAAATAGCTAATGGTACTATATGTGTGATTGGTTAAATGCCATGAACATATACTCAATGGAATGAAATATTGTTTAATGTGATGATATTGATGAATAATTGATGAAAAGATTGTTATACTTTTGATTTATTTATTTTCATGAGACATTAATAAATTATGACTTGGGAATGGGAGTATGTGGTGATATGAGTTGCCAAAGTTATGGGTGTTGTTATTAGTCATTATATTGCTGAAATTTTGTTAGATTTATAGTTAATTTGTTGAAAGACTAATACTTGATGTTGTTGGCAAGCAACACTATTCATACCTTGTGTGGCAAGGATATATAACAGCATGTGTGGCAATAACATTCGATAGTCTGTGTGCAATAATATCTATAACCTGTGTGACAATAATAAATAACATGTGTGGCAATTACATTCGATAGCCTGTGTGATAATGACATCTATTGCTTGTGTGGCAATAATATATAACTGCCTATGTGACAATAAAATTTGATAGCTTGTGTGGCAATGATATCTATAACTTGTGTGGCAATAATAAATAATAACTTGTGTGGTATGAACATTTGATAGCCTATGTGGCAATGATATCTATAGCCTGTGTGACAATAATATATAACAGTCTGTGTGCCAATAACATTCGACAGCCTATGTGGAATGATATATATAGCCTTTGTGGCAATAATCTATAATAGCTTGTGTGGCAATAACATTTAATAGTCTATGTGGCAAAGAGATCTATAGCTTATGTGCAATGAGATATATATCCTGTTTGGCAACCAAATATGAAAGTGTTTGTGGCAGTGACATTTATAGCCTATGTAGCAACAATATATGACAACCAATATGGCAATAACATTTGATAGCCCGTGTGGCATTTAAGAGTAAAAACTCTTTATTTCGTGTATGGTTATGAAGATTAGTTATTTATATTTAAATGTTGTTATGTTATTTAAGATTGAAGTATTGTTATGCATTTACTTACTGAGTAAGCAAGCTCACTCTTTTGCATTAAATTTTCTTTCAGGAAGTGTAGACTAAGATTGCATCCAATTTACATTTCGAAGTTACTATATAGCAATCTAATAAAGGTTAGGCAAATATACAGTCAATTAGTATTTAAGTTTGTTTAGCTATGTATACTTTGTTGTAAATAGTTACTATGTTATGAAACAAGATACTTAGTGTAAACAAAATAAAAATAATATAATTGAAATAAGATCTTTTAATGATAATAGATAGAATGAGAGGATTTTAATGATGTTGTGTCACTTTAATATTCCATGTTTTATGAATAAGTTAATGCACTTATTTTAGGAATGATTAGTAAATGAGATGTCACAAGAAAAGTGCTTCAAACAATAAACCTCTTATGCCTAAAGGTAAGGGGAAGGTTTCTTAAGGCAGCCTCAAAGAGCTAACCATGCATACATGTATTCAAAGAGTCATGTCCAAACACACACATATAAAAACTTCTCTTTTACTCCTCACTCATGCACTTGCATGCATTCACACAACCAAAGTGTGAGAAAGCCACCTACTCATGCTAAACTTGCTTATAGGAGAAAGACTGGCAAGTCTAAAATCTAATGTCATTACTGCATGTGATATGGCCATGTAAATATTTTTTGTTACATTAGGAAGGCACACCTCAAATTAGAGGATTCTTCCAAGCCTAACCCCCAAGTACCAAAGCATTCGTAGGTACCTAAACAAAGTTGAAATGTTTTTATTTTATAGGAATGCTTAAAATGCAACATAGAGGATGATGATTTATATATGGATAGTGGGTACTTCAGGCATATGACTAGGAACCAAAAACTATTCATAGCCATTAAAGAAAAGAACGGTGGTAACATCACATTTGGGAACAATGCCAAGGGTACAATGATTGGCATTAGAATTATTAGTAAGAAAGGTTGCCCTCTCATTGATAATGCTCTTTTAGTTGAAAGACTGAAATATAATCTACTAACTATAAGTCAATTATGTAACTAAGGTAATAAAGTCATCTTTAACCTTAGAGAATTTTGGGTTGCCACCTTGGTGGATAAGAAAGTAGTCTTTAAGGATGAAAGAAGAGGCAATATCTACCTAATTGACTTAAACAACTAGCTAACAAATCCTTTAAGTGTTGTTTCTATTAGCAATGAGTCTTGTCTTTAGCATAAAAGACTTGGAGAGAGAAGTGGATTTCATAGAATTAGGGTTTACACATGAGTTACATAACCTAAAATGAGTTATACAACCACTTGTCAAGGCTATACAACACTGGGGTAGGAGGTAGACTAGTTCCACAAGGTTTTAGGGGTTAAGGTTTAAGTAAAGTTGTATGATCCTAGATGTGGGATGTACAACCCTAATTACTAGGTCGTACAACCCTATTTCGTAGGTTATACAACCCACCTACTCAGGCCGATAGATTGGGCTTTTGGTTGTAGGGTTGGTGTTGTGCTTTTGGTTTTAGGCTTAATGTTCAGTTTCTCCAAGGTTTCTTAAAGTGTTTATCTCTTCCTTTAGCAATTATCCTTACATTTAGGGTATGTATTCAATGATTTTCTACATCGGGCTTTACATTAAGAGGTCCCAAATTCGATGCTTATCATTTACTCCTGCTTTGTGGGGCTTGAAAAACAACATTTGAGAAATGACTATTGGAATAAGTCTCATCAAAGTAATGTAAAGAATGTAAACATTAGTAAGGATACAGATCTTTAGCAATTCCTTAAACAGGTACTAAAGCTTGTTTTAGTAGCTTTTTTTATAGGTATTAGGTGTTTATATGCTTTAGCTACTTTTCAATAAGTACTAAATGGTTTTTGAGCTCTTTAACAGGTACCAAGTGTTTATGGTTTGGTAATTAGCTTCTTGTAGTGACATAGTGTCCTTAAGTCTTCTCTCTATGGATGCTTCAATCCTTCTAATTGATGCTTCAATCCCTAGATAGTTTTTATGTCATTTGGGCCTTTCTGACACTTCTAAAGCTAAATCGTTATCTTTGTAGCCCTTTTGGCTCTCTTAGGGGTTTGTTTTTGTCTCAAGGCAATAGGCCTATGCTTAGATGGTACAAAAAGTGTTTCCCTAGGTTTTGATATTTTAGGGATGATGAACCTTTATTTGAAAAAGTTTTTCAGACCTCATAAGAGGTCAAGTTTGTCATTGAAAGGTATTTTAGTAATTTGATTTGAATAATGAACCTTTGAGCTTTTCTAGGTGCTTTGAAAGTAATGAAGGCATTTTGATAATTTGACTTGAATTAGGGAGCTTGGATCGTCTTGAAAGCACTGAGGGTGCTTTGGTAATCTGATTTAGTGTTTCAATCCCTGAAGTGTCTAAGGGTAATTGGATAATTTACTTTGTATTATAGCCCTAAAGAATGTCTAAGGACAATCTGGTAATTTGGCTGATAATTTGAAGCATTGATTTGTCCTTTGTAGGCAACAATATTGGCGAGGGGTATATAATAATTTGTTTGATGACATGAGTTGCTGAAATTAATGAATTGGGCTTTTCTTGGGAAGTTAAGGGCCATATAGTAAATTAGCTATTTTGAAATTTTGGTGGTGCCTTTCTAATAAATGGAGAGAATTGGGCTTAAAGGAACACATGTGGGCTTGGGTAGTTAAAAGGAACTAGGGCTTGAAAGGCTAAAGGGAGAGTTGGACTCATAAGGCCCAACTCAAGCCTTCCAGTCTAAAGGGGGTTATACAACATAGAAGATGGTTGTACAGACATATGGTCCACTATATATACCCCATTGAAAGTGATCCTCCTCATTTGCGCAACTCATCCTTTATATCTTCCTTTTCTCTCTTAAAATTTCGAACTTAGCTTTTAGGCTTCTTTGGTTTTTAAGGAGTTTTGCATGGTCGAATATCATCATGACAGGATGTTTGATGTATGTGAGGAGTTTCCCAATGAGGACAATATGACACTAAACACTTTAAAGGAACTACGATCCTAGTAGGGGTTCACGTAGGTGAGCCCTCTTAAGGGTGCAACCACAAAGATGATCCCACTTGGCTTCCCCCAAACTAGTGACACACTAATTGTCTACAATTTATACTATCACCTTGCAGGAGCTTCCCCTAAAGTGGTAGACATCCCTTTTATTTTATTTTATTTTATTTTATTTATCCTATGCCTATCTTGACACTATAGATTTTAGGCCCTACCTTAGAATTTTCTTTTTGCCTACAAATATTAGGTTAGCTCATAAAATATTTATAGATAACTTCTAAGACACTCACCCTTTACTATCAACTAAATCTTATATTCTACTAATTAGTTTGGCTGATTGTCTTGATTTATAGGCATTTGAGCTTTATTCTATGACTTACATAAAAAAAAATCAAAATTTATTCATGAAATAACCTATGAGAACTTAGGGTACATACTTAAGATAAATAAATAAAATTATAAATAATTTATTTATTTATCTATTCTGCTAATTGGTTAGTCTTGTGATGCTTTGCTTGTGGATGTCGAATTAGATTTAGGTTTTTTTTTTTGGAGAAAACTTACTTGCATGATTCTTCATAACAATTACGAATAAACACTAACGACTAGAACTTATTGCTTTTCTATCCCTAAATTTCGACTTCTTTGATTTCTTTGTCCTTGACCTCAATAAACATGTAATTTTTTTTGAAAAAAATTAATTCTTCTCAACATTTGGAAATAAACCATGACATCTAGGACTTTTACCTTTCCGCCCTTATATTTGGACTTTATTGATTTCTTCGTCTTTAACCTTGATAAATGTGTAATTGTTTTGGCATTCCTTATTTTATAAGGGATTGTTTGCCTCCAGAAAGAAGATGAAGTTATAGGCCCTACTAGGGAGTGGTTTAACACACTGCACCTTGGGTTATGGCCCATCTAAAAGGGACTGAGATCTGGATTTTCTTGTGCATGCTACTAGAAGAGGCCCCAAAGGTCTATTCAATGACGATGCACACACTTTTTAAGTGGTGAATGGACATGACTCATACCTTCCACCTACCCCTAGTAAGAGAGTAGACAATCACATCTGGAGACTTACCTTTCTGACTAGGCTATGCTTTACAGGCATTCCTTTACCCACGATTCTGGCGTGCATGAGCAAATGCTTTAGAGGGACTACCTATTAAGAGTACTCAAATGCATTCCCCAGCTATGGAGGAACAAGACCGTGTTAAGGCCTAGCATTTGAGCTGACACACCCCAGATCATCGATGATAGTTATAATGAGGTGATCGACCAGCATGTCTAATGCTTCCTTCTATACGCTTTACCGGGGGTCGTATTCTCGAACATCTTTGATGTAGCCAAGCTTTGTTTGGTACCGGTGCTAGCAGATCTGGGTTTACTCCATCGCTTCGATTAAGGCTCTGTGATAATGGCGTATTAATATCGATACATTAATCAATGTTTTTAAGGTAAGGAATACATGTGCGGTGCTTATTATGAGTATCTCTTAACCCCCCCCCCCCTCCCCCCTTATTATGTTTTAGTCTTATTTCGTTATTTTAGGATTTATGCCACATTTGTTTATAAGCATGAGGCATTGAACTACACTTACTGTAAGGGATTGATCCTGAAGTTCAAGAAGAGGGTGGCTACCCCTATTTCTCATTGTGGAGTGGTGCGACCTACCTAAAGTCTTATATTGTTGAAAAGTATGCCCGCCTAAACACAATCACTCTGAACTAAATATCTTCTCATGTATAGATACAATTGTGTGAGACATAATTATTTTAAGTATTGTTATCTGGTTTTATACTTACAGTGATTCTTTATTTTTATTATAGTTATGCCTAGATTTAAGGGGTCCTATCGAGAGATGGCCATTAGAGGTGGCAGAGGCCATTTGATATGGTCATCGATTGATGGTGGGCCCTCCATTTGGAGTGGTACTTAGGTGAGTGAATGTTTTACTAGTACGAAGGCTCAAATACACAACTTACCCATAAGTCTATTTTAGGTGAGGGATCTTGAGGGTGTGGAGCTTGCTGTAACATTGCATTTCTCACTAAGGGAGCAGTTGGCTTCTGACAGGATACCCTATAGGTCTTAGATGGTTAGAGCACTTGTCAAGAGTCTCCTTATATCGATGGTGGTTATTCAAGCATTTCCCTAACATGTAGCTGATGAGAGGATCATCCTCCAACATGGGGGCTTGAGTACCACTGCACATGAAATTTAGAGACCTACAGCTTCCACTATTACATCTAGCACTGCTATTGTCCGGAGCTATAACGAGCTCATGGATCGACTTTTAAAGGTGTGGAGCTTGTGGTAGTAGGAGATATGACTTCTAAGGCAAACAACATGGTGGAATCTAGTATGAGTTTACTAATGGGATCTACGATGTCATTATAGATCACTCGATCTGTTTACATGTTTGAATCAGCTGAGACTACCCACGTGAGTATTCCTTTCTTTACTTCCCTATACCTTGGTTATGATGTAAGCTTTATCATTAAGAACACTGAATTTTTCCTTTTTTATAGATTCCTTGCATCTGAGCCAAGGCTATAGTTGATCTGATCATTGCCTTGAAGAGGGTTGTGACACAATAAACACACTCTATGGAAGTTAGTAAGAAAATACACACAAAAAACCAAAAGCAATGCATGCATATATGTTTATAGTTTGTATCTTTTATGTTTTGTGTTCTACCTCTCCTAACCCTTGTGTTTCTTGTAAGAGATGATCCAATGCTTGAACCATGATATTAGAGATAATGACCAGTGCCTAGCGGAGGTGAAGGTATAGATTGAGATCCTATCTTAAGTGGTTGCGAATCATGGATATACAGTGACAAATGGTAAGGTTGAGAATTATGAGGCGACTCTTTATAGAGGCAAGGATAACTGAGCCTTGGAGACTCCTCCCCTTCTTAGCTTTTAAGGCATTTTGTTCTTTTCTTTCTTTCCCATTTCAGTACAATATGTTTTTATTGATATCTTACCTAGTGGTATAGTTTCATAGAGCAATTTGAAACCCTTCATTTTGGATGCTTACTTAGGTTTTAGAGTTTTCTAAGACATCCTGAGGCAACATTACCTATATTTTTGTCAAACTCTTAGATTTTTTGGTAAAACAAATAAAAAAAAGATTGATTATGGCTTCTAATTTTTCATTTTGAGTATTTATTGAACCATTGGTCAATATTTGTTTATACATGTGCTTTTCGGGGCAGGTACAAATGATGTTTATGTCTAAGATGTAAAGGGAAGACCGATGAATTTTTTTTTAGAGTTAAAGGCTATACAACCCAAACTAAGGTCTGTATAAACCCACTTGATGGTTGTACATACTTGCCTAGGGGTTGTACAAACCTACTAAATAACGTACAATTATCAAGCCCTAATCAGCCTTGTCTTCTTCTATAAATACCCATTCTAAATCTGCTCTTTACAATTGCCATTTCCAGCCTCCAAACTATGTCAATAGCATTTCTAAGGTCTTTTCCACCCCAGATGTGACATCCCATATACTAATTATTAAAGTTCTCTCAATCTATCCATTGTCATTAAAAGACCTGATTTCAATTATTTTTTTTCCTACACTATGTCTCTTGTTCATAACATAGTAACTATTTATAACAAAGTATACATGGCTAAACAAACTAAAATATTAATAGACTGCATACTAACCTAACCTCTATTAGACTGTTAGACAACAACTTCCAAATGTAGCTGGACATAACCTTTAGTCTACTATTCCTGAAATAAATGCAAAAGGCTGAGCTTGCATACTCAGTAAGTAAATGCATAACAATACTTCAATCTCAAATAACATAACAAACATTTAAATATTAATAACTCATCATCATATATATGCACGAAATAAAGAGTTTTTACTCTTAAATGCCATATAGGCTATCAATGTCACTGCCACAAAAGGCTTTCATTTTTGGTTGTCACGTATGCTATACATATTATTGCCACACAGGCTATAGATATCATTGCCACATAGGCTATCGAATGTTATTGCCACATAGGCTGTTATATTTTGTGGCCACACAGGCTATAGATATAATTGCCACATAGGCTATTGAATGTTATTACCACACAAGTTGTTATATTTTATTGCCGCACAGGCTATAGATATTATTGCCACATAGGCTATCGAATGTTATTGCCAC
The DNA here is from genome assembly GCA_949677035.1 of Omphalea diandra. Classification (NCBI taxonomy): domain Eukaryota; kingdom Viridiplantae; phylum Streptophyta; class Magnoliopsida; order Malpighiales; family Euphorbiaceae; genus Omphalea; species Omphalea diandra. The sequence goes on from CATIWR010059990.1 coordinate 17,311, forward strand.
ACAAGCTGTTATATTTTATGGTCACATAGGCTATTGATATCATTGTCACATAGGCTATTGAATGTTATTGTCACACAGGCTATTATATTTTATTGCCACACAGGCTATAGATATCATTGCCACACAGGCTGTTGAATGTTATTGTCATACAGGCTTTCGAATGTTAATTCCATACAGGCTATCAAATGTTATTGCCACATAGACTGTTATATTTTATTGCCATATAAGCTATAGATATCATTGCCACTCAGGCTATCGAATGTTACTGCCACACAGGCTGTTATATTTTATTGCCACATAGGCTACAAATATCATTGCCATATAGGCTATCAAATGGTGTTACTTGCCAACAAGATCAAGTATTATTCTTTCATTAAATCAAGTATAAATCCACTAAAATTTCATCAATATAATTCCTAATAACAATACCCATAACTTTGGCAGCTCATATCATGACATACTTTCATTCCCAAGTCATAATTTATCAACGTTTCATGAAAATAAATAAATCAAGAGTATAACAATCTTTTAATCAATGTATTCCTTAATATTATCACATTAAACAATATTTCATTACATTGAGTATATGTCCATGGCATTTAACCAATCACACGTGTAGGCCATTGGCTATTTACTTACCTTTTCCTTCAAGCTTATTAAGTCGTGGACGGTCCCGACTTATTACTGCTATAATCTTCAATACCTTGAAGACCTATTCAATACACCAAATCAATCTATGATGATAAAGTAAGATTTTCATCTTGTTATGCAACTATGGCTTGATTCATGCAAGTAGACCTAGTGTTTATGCATATTTTCCTTATATAACAGTCTGAGCTTGTTATACTCTCACAGTAATAACTCCAGATATACTCATCCAAATTACTTGATTCTTTTTTTTTCAAACAAATTAGACACATAATGATACAACATATACAAATTTCAAGCCAATATCAGACACACAAAAAATGTGAATTTTTGAATTTTGCCTTGTTGCAATGTCATCTCAGTTTGAGTAGATCTTACATTCTTGGGTGTATCTCAAATTGTACAAATCCATTTGCAATAATAATCTACCATCAGTTACAAAACATATAAAGGAACATTTTTCATGTTTTTACTCATTATCTAATTCAATCTATAATGTCACCAAAACAAAGGAGAAAATCTTAAGGTGAGCAAGTTTGTAACTTGTTGACAAATAGTCATGATGAAGGGACAATATCTCAATAACCATGCTGGATTTGGCAAAACTATTTCATAGGCATGTAGATTAGACATATATATAAGACTTTTAAGTTTGGACCATCATCAAATAATGAATCTATGGCCATCAAATTTTTGGAAAATATAATTAAAAGAAAGGTGAGGTTTCATCCAGGTACAGGGTCAGCCCCAATCAGAGCCATATCTCTTTCCATAAAGAAAATTAATTAAAAATGATTTACAGTTATTTATAAGGGATATAAAATTACAAATTTCATGTTTTGAACTTTGTCAAAATCAGAACATAAGGCCATCAAAATATAAGAAAATAGAAAGACTGAGGTCATTTCGATTGGTTGTGAACCAGCCCTAATGAAGGAGCCATATCTCCTCACACACACAAAATCAAGAAAAACTGCTTCATATGCATTTATGACATCAAGCTACAACTTTTATATTTTGCATTTTCCCTAATTCCTCTTATAGGGTTATGAAATCATAGGTTTAAAATTTTGTTCTAGCTATAAAATCAACATAATCAACTATTGTTCTCTTGAATTTCAAATTCCATCCAAAAGTTTTATCTCAAATACTCCATAATTCTCACTAACCATGCATGATTAATATGTCATGAGATGTTAAAACAAGATAAATTGACTTACCTAATGTTTTAGAATTAGAAAACCTTAGGATTCTTTCCTAGGCAGCTCACTCTTCTTCCTCTCCTTCTTCTTCTTCTTCTTATTCTCCTTTTTCTTCCATTCTTTCTTTCTTCCTTAGCTCTCTCTTTCTTCTATTATACCTTATGTCTAACCCCTCAATTCTGATCCTAAAGGGTTAAAAATTACACTTGTAAGACTATTACAATAAGACAAAATCATGGTGTTTCATTTTTATTGGTTAGAAGTTCATTTTTCCTCTTTTAATCCCTCTTCTTCACTCCCTAAGCACCTTCATCCATCTCTTAATTTTTAGATGCTATTTATACTTTGAAATAAGCTCTAAAATACCATTTTTTATGATACTATAACATGCATACAACATAAGATAATTTGTCATGCAACCATACAAACATTACATATATGTTTAAGTGTCCCAAATGTAATGGTACCAGTGTCATCGTAGTGTTTCTCTAATTCACATATCTAAACAATTATTTATCCAATGCATATATTCAAATATAACATAATTAAAATGTATATAATTTGGGTTGAGGATGTTACAATTCTCCCCCTCTTATAAAAATTTCATCTTCGAAATTTTTACTTACTAGAACTTTGGAATAGTTAGGGATATTGTCATCTCATGTGTTCCTCTGCTTTCCAAGTGGCCTCCTTAGGTGAGTGATGACTCCATCTCACTTTAACCATGGGTATCACTCGATTCCTTAACTATTTTAGTTACTGATTAAGAATTTCAACTAGTTATTCATGATAAGTCATATCATCAGACAATTCATCTTTGGCTTTGATAATACATGGCTATGATCATACTGATACCTTCAAAGCATAGAAATATGGAACACATCATGTATCTGAGATAATTCTACTAGTAATGGCAATCGATATGCCAAAGGCCCAATTCTCTCTATGATCTCATATGGCCCAATGTACCTTGGACTCAACTTTCCTTATTTACCAAACCTAATAATGCCTTTCCATGGTGAAACTTTCAAAAATTCGTTATCTTTAACCTGATATTCCATTTCTTATCTATGTTTATCAACATACCCTTTTTGCCTTTCTTGATCAGCTTGCAAACATCTTCTGACTACTTGGATTTTGGCCACTGTATCCTGTACCATCTTGGGACCTTCTAACTGTCCCATCCCTTCATCATCCTAACAAATTAGACTTCTACATTTCCTACCATATAAAGCTTCATATGGTGTTATGCCAATGTTGGAGTTATAGCTATTCTTATATGCAAATTCCATTAATGGCAAATGATCATCCCAATTACCTTTGAATTGTAGCACATAAGCTCGCATCATATCCTCTAATGTCTGAATAGTTCTCTTTGATTCACCATCAGTATATGGTTGAAAAGCAGTGCTAAAATTTAAACGAGTACCCAAAGTTGTTTGTAAGCTATTCCAAAAATGAGAAGTGAGTCGAGGATCTCTATCTGACACAATAGAAATAGGAATGTCATGTAATCTCATAATCTCAGCAACATATATTTTAGCCAATCTATGAAGTGAATCTATTTGTCATATAGGCAAGAAGTGTGCAGATTTTGTGAGTCTATCTGCAATAACCCAAACAACACTATGCCTTTTTTTTTTTTTTTGTGTCTGAGGCAAACCAATAACAAAATCCATTGAAATTTTCTCCTATTTTCATATGGGAATAGACAAAGGATGCAACTTACCTATTGGTGCTTGATGTTCTACATTGATCTGTTGGCAGGTTAAACACCTCGATACAAACTCAACTATATCTTTCTTCATCATTGACCACCAAAAAGGTGACTGTAGGTTTTTATACATTTTTGTACTTCTAGGGTGCATAGCATATGGTGCATTGTAAGCCTCTTGTATAATCTCTAATCTCAAACCATCAACATATGGTACACAGAATTGACTACCCATCACTATCATATCATCATCTCTGATCGAAAAATTAGTCTTCTTACCTTCTTGTATCTTTTATAGCATTTTCTGCAAATATGGATCCTTAATCTGACTTCTCTAATTTTATCATCTATCACAAGCTTTAACTGAAGAGTAGCCATTTAAAGCTATCACATTCTCAATTCTCAAATTTTACATTTAAAGATAGAAGATTAACTAAGGATGTCAAATTATAACCAACCATACTGGCAACAACATCTAAGGCTTTTTAGCTCAAAGCATCAGCAATAACATTAACCTTACCCGGATGATAATTAATAGTGAAATCATAGTCCTTCAATAATTCCATCCATCTTCTCTGCCTTAGATTCAATTCACTCTGTGTTGGAATATATTTTGAGCTTTTATGATTTTTCAGAATATGAAATGTCTTTCCATATAAGTAATGCCTCCAAATTTTTAGGGCATGGACAATGGCTGCCATAGTCAATCTCTTCTTTAGTTCTTTAAAACTTTAATGACATTGATCATCCCATTTAAATGATACATTCTTTTGTAATAATTTTGTCAATGGCCTAATAATAATGGAGAATCCTTCCACAATTCCTTTATAATAACCAACCTACTCAAGAAAACTATGCACCTTTGATATATTTTTGGGTGAATCCCACTCTAAAATGGCTTTCACCTTAGCTAGATCAGGTTGAACACCATGTCTAGACACAATATGCCCTAGAAAGATCACTTGTTCCATCCAAAAATCGCATTTGTTCAATTTGGCATATAGTTGTTTCTCCTTTAAGATATGCAATATGATTCACAAATGTTGCTCATGCTCCTCATGATTTTGTGAGTATATGAGAATGTCATCAATGAACACAATTATGAACTGATAAAGATATTGCTGGAAGTACGATTCATTTATGCCATAAATGTTATTGGTGCATTAGTAACCCAAAAGGCATAACAAGGAAGTCATAGTGACCATACCTAGTACGAAAAGTAGTTTTCAGAATGTCTGGTTCAGCAACCCTCAACTGCCAATACCTCGATCTCAAATCAATTTTTAAAAATACTGTTGCTCATTGAAGTTGGTTAAGCAAGTCATCAATTCTCGGTAAGAGATATTTATTCTTTATTGTTACTTGATTTAGTTGCCTATAATCAATACACAATCGCATACTCCTATCCTTTTTCTTCACAAATAACACTGGTGATCCCTCAAGAAGATGTATTAATTCAAATGAAAACTTTTTCTTACAACTCTTCCAACTATTTCTTTAATTCTTAGAACTCCACTA
>CATIWR010059996.1:0-26798 GCA_949677035.1 Omphalea diandra
ATATATGTACATCAAATAAATGTTTGATTGCGTGTAGGATGGATAGAACCTTTATGCATATGTATTTTGATATGAGTTATGTAAATGAATATGGTTGTTATAGTTATTGGTATCAGAGCTAAAATGAAAATGGTCGTTACAACAGATGAGCCTAAGGAAGAAGAGTTTAAGCAGATAACAGAGCCCAAGAATCAAGAGCACCTTTTATAACCTCAACCATCCCTATAACCTTAAGATCAAACTTATACCTCTCCCTCTTAATCCTTACCCCCTCATAATGCATAGTTTATTTAATTTCTTTTTGTTTTTGTTTTTGTCTTTATTTTTAAAAATAGATGATGTATTGGACAACATTACTTTTGCAATGAAAATTTAACTCTTTGTCTATATTCTCTTTCTATATGCTTTATACTCCATTGTTATTGTTGTTTAAATCTTTTTGATAATGACAAAGGGGGAGAAATAAAAAAATATGAACTTACTATAATGGTAAATATAATATGAGCTTAAGAGGGAGTAATATGAGCACATGTTTATGAGCAAAATATTAAGAAATCTTACTAAGGATGATCTTTTATTAAAGGAGAAGCCTATTAAGAAATCTTACTAAGGATGATCTTATATTAAAGGAGAAGCCTATGTTATAGGGGAAGTTTGAGCATATTGATAGGCTTAAGGGGGAGTTAGAGATTGATTGACTTTATATGATGTACACCTATTGGTTTTGTAAGATTAATTGACTTTGATAGATTATTTGTCATCATCAAAAAGGGGGAGAATATTGAACCTTTAGGTTATAAGTTTCGTTTTGATGATCACAAACACATCTAAGAGCAAACTTTTATCCAAGTAATCTTCGTTAATTCTTGCAGGTACATTAATTTATTAAACCATAATGATTAGAGAAAGAGTTATGATTGAAAACTCTAAGTATTAAGAGAGTAAATATCAAGCAAACTAAGCTTGACAGTCCAACAGGTGTTGTCATAATCCAACAGGCGTTGTGACTCTAGCAACGGGCGTTAAAGGAACTCAATAGGCATTAGAATATCACCCTAGCATGGGCAAAGTCTTTTGGATATCACAATAGGTATTATCCTCTATTACAATAGGCATTGGATAACTCAAGCACATAAGCTATGTACATTGAACTTCGTAATGAGGTTACAATTTTACAACGGGCATTATTATTGATATCTCAATAGGCATTGCATTTTTACAACAGATGTTGGACCAAGTGACTTGAATTGAGAAAAACTCCTGAGATCTTAAAACAGGCGTTGGAAAAGCTCCCTAGATTGAGCTAAATTTATGGACCCTCCAATGAGGTACTTTTAATAATGCAACAAGTATTGAGGATGTTCAATAGGCATTGGAAGTTCACCAAAAGTTATTAAAGTACTATTGAAGATCTTAGAAAACAGTGCATCAAGTTCACACCTTCCTAGAAATCTATAATGGGCATTGTTCATATTTTAATAGGGATTGATATTAAAGCCCAACAGGCATTTGGATTTTTTAACAACCATTGAAATTAGTTTAATAAACAAATTAGAAAGTTAAAGGAGGAGCATTGAGATAAACTTCTCTCTAACAGCTAGTCCCAACAGGCATTTTATTAGTACCAATAACCATTGAAGTTGTATTTTGCTTGACAACCACTAATTTTCATGAAATCTATGTGGTTAATGACTCAACAATAGGCATGGAGAATTTCCAACTAGCGTTAAGTGTCTACATCTGTAATATGAAGTTACAGCCTTATTTCTAATGGGTAATTATTTGTTTCAACCTCTAAAAGGACTCACTCTCAACATAGACAAGTAGATAATCTTTCCATTAAGCAAGTACTCTATTGTAAAAGCTATTTTCAAATCAAAAGGGTGAATCAATAGTGATCTACCAATCAAGAAAAGTTTATTATTTAAAGCTTGCAAGTGTTATCTTTATAATAGAGTTTGAAGAATGAGCTTTCCAAATATTCTCTCAATACTCTCAACCAGATCAAGCATACTTTGTGAGTGTACTTTAAAGTGTTTTTATTGCTTAAGTGAGAGAGTTATCCTCGTCTTTAAAATTATACTTTGTTTGAAGACACCCTTGGTTAGGAGATCTTAAAAGCCATACTTTGTGAGATAGTACTTGAAACTACTTTAGGATAAGGTTTTAGTAGCACTTATAAGTCTACTTGTAATGACTTAGTAGTGTCTAGAAACTCTTGTGGTAAAGGTGGTTGATAGCACCTTAAGCTATCTTGATAGTGAAGGCTCTAGTGGAAATACTAGAGGAGATAATGTAAGCAAGTTATGTCGAACCTCTATAAGTCTCGTGTCTTGATTCTTTTTTCATTTGCGCTCTTAGTTTTTATTTTTCAATTACTTATCATTTCACTATTCAACCCCCCTCAATGGCACCAAGGAACAATAATTTTGTCTACTTAAGTTTTAGTATATTAATTATGAAATTGGTATATTAATTATTTTTTTAGGAATTATTAATTAATTTAGCAATTAGTATATTTGTTGATATTAATTGATTTAGTATATTAATTTATGAAATTTTAATTGATTTAATGTAGTAATTTATTTAGGAATTATTAATTAATTGAGTAATTACTATATTAATTGATTTAGTAGATTACTTAATTTTTAGTATATTAATTTATGTTGAATAATAATTATGAAATTAAGAATTAATTATTAATTTTGAAATTATTTTTTATAATTAATTAGGAATTAATGTTTGGTATATTGATTTATTTTGTATAATAATTTTGAAATTAAAAATTATTGATTTAAGTTTATAATTATAATAATTAATAATTAGAAATTAATTATTAATATATTAATATATTTTCTATGTTAAGTGGAAAATTAGGAATTAGTTATTAATTATGTAATTACGAATTAATTTTAGTATAATATTTATTTTGTGTTTCAATTAAGAAATTCAAAATTAGTGATTAAATTTTATAATTAATTTTTGTAATTAATTAGGCAATTAAGAATTAATATTTAGTATATTAATTTTATTTTACATATTAATTATAAAATTACAATTTACTTATTAATTTTATTATTAATTAGTTAATTAAGAATAAATGTTTAGTTAGTTAATTTATTTTCTATTTTAATTAGGAAATTATGAATTAGCTATTAATTATGTAATTACGAATTAGTTTTTAGTATATTAATTTATTTTCTATTCTAATTAAAAAATTAGGAATTAGTTATTAATTTTGTAATTAATTATGTAATTATGAATTAATTTTACTATATTATTTTATTTTCTATATTAATTAATTAGGAATTAGCTATCAATTTTGTAATTAATTATGTAATTGTTAATTAATTTTTAGTATTAATTAAGCAATTACAAAATAGTTATTCATTTTGTAATTAATTAGGTAATTAAGAATTAATTATGAAATTATGAAATATTTATTAATTCTTTTGATATATAATTTATATTAGTTTGTATGAATTTAGAAAAATGATGATTCAATTGTTAAGTTGTGGTGTTGATTTATGATGAATGGTTGTGTTAGAAGTGCATTTTCGTGTAGGTTTTTATATAGTGTCGGGGTTATGGTTGGAGATCTATTTGAAATATTTTTTATTATAGGGACGTCATGTATAAACCTCATATCGAGATTTGGTAGGTCTAGGTTATGTCGAAATTCTATCGAAATTTTATTAGAACATCAGGTTAAGCCTTAGACATTCGTTTAATGAATTACTCACAATAAGTGTGAGTATTTCACTAATTTATATTAATTTGTATAAATGTAAAAAAACAATGATTAAATGTGTTGAGTTATTATATTGATTTGTGATGAATGGTTATGTTAAAAGTGCATTTTTGTGCATATTTTTATATAGTATTATGGGTTATAGTTGTAGATGTATTTCAAGTGCTTTTTTATTATAGTAACATCATGTATAAACCTCATAATAACATTTGGTAGGTTAAAGTTATGCGAAAAACTCTGCCAAAATTTTGTTTAAATATTAAGATTAAGCCTTAAACACATGTTTAATGAATTACTTGCAATAAACATGAGTAATTCACTAAATTTTCCTATAGAATAATTTGAAAATGCATTGTTTAAATAAATACTGTGACATGAATCATATTGCTTTAATGCATATGTATGAATTTTGGTAGCATGTATGATATTGTGCTCCATGTACATATTAAAATATGTATCGATTAATATGATATGAAACAAGTAATAAGGTGTCTATTGCATTTGTTTGTACATATTTTATTTCATGTACTTAGAAAACTATGGAGACATGATGCTGGAGACATGATGCTGAAATTTATACACGTGTATTGAGGTATATATGACCATATTTGGAATGATAGACAATGCATTTTTTGAATGGGTTAAGTTTAAACCTTGAAATTTTATGAAATTGAATAAAATGAGATATAAGTTGAGAATTATAAAATATAATGATAGTTGCATGTGTGTGACATCATTATAGGTACAAAATAATGAGTTCAGATCATGAATGAATGTTCTATAAGCTAACTGATGGGGTATTAAACCCTTTTAGAAGGCACCAAAACTTTTGTATTATTTGTATGCAACCATTTGAAGTACATGGATGAGAATAAGATCAAATGTCCATATAATCAATAAAGGTGTCAAAATTGACAATTTAAGGATGTTGACACGGTTAAGTATCATATAGCTAAATATGGATTTGTAGCTGACTATTATTAGTGGATTATTATTATTAGTGGACTAGACATGGTGAACCATATATGAGAGTAGATGGGGGTAAATCAATTATTGTAGAAGAAGCAATCCTACAATGGTTGATTATGACTCATATAGCACATACCATAAAATGGCAATGGATGTTGCTAGTCTGACATTGCATGTAAGTGATGTAGGGGAAGCTTTAAATGCTGAAGCAAAATATTTTTGTGACATGTTGTAGGCTACAGGTAAAGAAGTATGGTCTGGCCATAGTACCCATTCAAAATTGTCAATTGTTGCTTGATTGTTGAACATTAAGGTAGAACATCATATGTCTAAAAGGTATTATGATTACATATATAAATTAATGCAAAAGTTGTTACTTCATGAAAATGTTATGACAAAGGACTTATATAGCACAAAGAAATTGGTACAAGCAATGGAGTTACTAGTAGAAAAGATTTATTATTATAAGAATGGTTGTATGATTTATTAAAGAGAAGATATTGAGTTGAGTAGTTATAAGTTTTATGTATTTTGATGGTATAAGAGATCAATGGAGGATTTTCTAAGTGAAAAATGATTGTTCTACATAAGAAAATATATTACTTTCCACTCACTCCTCAACTATAAAAGTTGTATGCATCTAAAGTCACGATTAAAGACATGAGATGGCATGTTGAGTACGTTATAAAAGAAGATGGCATGATAAGGCATTGCTCAAGCTTGGAAGGATTTCGATAGGATGTACCCAACATTTATAGTTGAATGCAGGAACATAAGGCTAACTCTTTGCATAGATGGATTTCATCCATTTAGTCAGTTAGGACAACCATATTCTTCTTGGCTAGTAATAGTCACTCCATAAAATTTACCACCATAGATGTGTATGAAAGAAGAATATATGTTTTTAATTATCATAGTTTTGGACTTAGGAATCCAAAGAATAAGTTGGATGTATTCTTGCAACCATTCATTGTAGAGATGAAGAATTTATGGAAAGTTAGAGTGCAAACATATGATGTGTCAAAGAAATAAAATTTTCAATTATGTGTTGTATTGATGTGGACAATTAATGATTTTCCTGCATATTTTATGTTATTAGGGTGAAGTACAATGGGGAAATTAACATATCCTTATTGTATAGACAACTCAAATGCTTTTACTCTATCAAAAGAGAGGGAAAGGGGGAAGACATTGTGGTTTGATAAGCTAGCATCAAGTTTTACCCATATAACATCCATTTTAGTGGAACATAATAGTGTTCCTTAAAAATAGATTCAAGATTGACATTGCACCATCAAACTAGTTTAGATATGAGATATTATCAAAGATAAAGGAATGGGGATTGCAAAAGGTAATCGATTTTGAAAGTTGTGTAGCGAATGGACCCATTTCAAAAGTAATGGCCTGGATAAAATAAAGCATTTTCTAGGATTTGCCATATTGGAAAACCAAACTAATAAGGTATAATTTGGATGTGATGAACATTGAAAAAATATTTTTAATAATATGTTCAATACAGTGATGAATGTGCAAGAAAAATCAAAGATAATTCCAAATTAAGGAAAGACCTAAAACTATTTTGTCAAAAATAGAAATTAGATCATCATCCTAAAACTAAAAAAAATATCCTAAAACCTATTACTCTTGGACAAACTGACAAAAGAAACTTTATGTGGATATGTTTAAAATATGGGCAAATGCATAGACATGCAAAGACTTAAGTTGTTTAAAATTAAAAGCCACGATTGTCATGTGTTCATGTAGCATTTGATACCAATTGCATTTTGAGAACCGCTCTCCACACATGTTTGGCATGCACTTACAGATTTGAGCCTTTTCTTTAAGGATTTAACTTCAAATGTTATACATAAAGAAGATATGAGATGGTTGGAGCAAGAGATTCTTGTCATTTTGTGTAAGCTTGAATGATTATTTCCCTAAACTTAATTGTATGTAACATCTCCCAATTCATTTTCCATATGAAGCGAGGATAGTAGGTTTAGTGCAATATTGATAGATGTATCCATTTGAAAGATAATGAATCATTATATATATATAATGTGTGTATGTGTGTGTGTGTGTGTGTGTGTGTGTGTTATATTAACATATATAAGTTGAAGTTACCAAATATTTTTTTTTTCATTTAGGTACCTTTAGAAATTTTAAAAAAAATAATGTGAAAAATATTACTCAAGTGGAAGGTTTTATATGTAATGCATAGTTGGTTAAGGAGGCTCTAGCATTTTGTGCGCACTACTTTGAGCCCTATGTCAATATACAACATCAAAAGTCTCCTGAAATAATGATGAATATAAAGGAGATTATGAAAAATATGATGGGATGTTATCTATATTGAAATTTGCAAGTCACTCACTAGTGGAGTTTAACAAAAATGTTGGTAGGCAAAGAATATCATATAGTGCAGACGTATATTATATTGAATTATGAGGAAGTTGTACCTTTTATTGAATAAGTATTCATTTCTCAATCTATTTAACAATGATAATTTGAATTTGCAATTGTATACACATGTGTGTTGTTTTGTTCATATTTTGTGAAGAATTTACATATCAAAGCTTCAATGTTACCTAAATATTACTAACAATGAGCTTGATACATATATGAAGAATAATTTTGCAGTTTGGTTCAATCAATATGTTAGTATATAAAATGCATTCTAAACTTGTATTTTTAATTATGTTTAAGACAATTTAATGTTCAATGTGAAAATTAATGTACTTTATAGGCACATAATCACTAGAATAATGTTACCAACAATTTCATAAAAAAAATATGACAAAAGGTTTATTACGCACCGTAAAGTCGTATAATGGATATTATGTCAATGGTTACAGATTTCACTCAACAGCACATGGTTCTAATAGAGCAACTAATAATAGTGGAGTATGTATAAAGGGCACAAATTATAGTGTTGATAAGGGTGAGTGTTGATGAGAGTGACTACTATGGTCAATTAACCAAAGTTTTAAATGAGCACAAAAACAACAAATACAACAATAGTCGCAATATTGAAGAGAGGATCGCTAAGCAAAGAATGGAACCCATCTAAGCAACAAATCCAATGCTAGTGAGAGACAACAATGAGATTGAAGATTATCAAGCCATAGAATTTTACGATCAATAAAAAAATTAAGATGCTAGGAGATTGAGGTGTATTTTTGGTTAGAGAATAAAACTCATTTTCTTTTTACTGATAATTTAGAATCAAAGAAGAAAAAATAAATAACGAAAAGAATAAAGTTATTTTACTCAATTAAAATATAAGTTTAACTACATGGGTGATTTCAGTTATCTTATAATGCATTAATTATGATCACTATTGTTGATATCAACAATTTGTATTTAATTGATTATGAATAAAATTATAATAGTGCAATAGATTAAAATAAAATTAAGGTATTAAAATAATCAAAATAAAATATAAAGTACTAAAATGACTAAACGCGAAAAATTCAAGGACAACTTATATATGGCTATAAAAAGTAGTTAGTTTTCCTTATGTATTATTATTAATATTATGGGCATAAAAATAATTATAAATTTATTTTCAATACAAAATAAAATTTAAATTTGATGGATAAAAGAATGAAATATGAGATAACATGACATATATATATATATATATATATTAAAATTGTATGAACAAAAATTCATTATTTCTTAATAATAAATAATTGAAAAGTAAGTAATTAGAAACTTTATAATTTTATCATACAATATTACCTAATTTAAAATTTTAAAAATCAAAAAACAAAATTCTTTCTAAAAAATAGTTATATATAATAATCAAAGACAAAGAAAAAAAAATAAGAAAAAAGGAAATGACTACTAAAGAGAAAAAGAAAAGAAAATGTAAAAATAATTGATTTCCTTATTTTATACTGAAAGAGTTTTATTATCATTCAAGTTATCATATCAATTTTGATTAAAATCTTTATTTTTGTTAATTTTTTTAAAAAAATCTAATTACATATTAATAATTTAATTATTATTAATAAATTTTAATATTTAGCTAATAATTCAATAAAACAATGAACTATTATTTAAAATATGAACTAATTTTGATTTCATCCCTCAAATTTATCTTAATACATTATTTTGTCCTTCATTTTAGATAAATTAATTTAATCATCCTTGTGTTTTTGTACCGTTACACTTGAAGGTTATTTTGATAAATTTTAGCTAAATTTTATGAATCAAAGAACAAAATTCAACACAATTTTATTAATATTCAAAATAAATGGGTCATGACATGCGAACAAGATTCGTGGCACACCTAAAATTAATAGATTAGTCTTGAGTTTAAATTGGCTCATGTCATAAATGAGCGGATATATTTATGATATGACTTGAAACGAGTCGTATAATTGGTTGACATGTGAACTCATTATAACCGATATAATTTTACGTATCGCGTCAACTAACACAATTTATTTATAATTTGCATAATTTATTTGTAATATTAAGGTTAAAATGATCATTTTTATAAAATATAAAGATATTTTTATGTGTTTATATTTATATTTGTTGGAAAGAATTTAGATGATGTTTATTTAAAATTTTTATGTGCTTATATTTAGTTATAAGAATATTTGAATTTTACTGTTGTATTAACCTTTATTTAAACTTTTTTTTAATGATATTTGTTTTAAATCTTCAAAAATATATGATTATGGATAATATTTCAATTGATTTGAGTAAAAATATAATATTTTTTATTATAAATTTATACAGGTAAAATGGGTCGAGTGAGGTTTTGTGACCCATATACAACCCAATTAAGTAAATGGGTTACACATATTATGTTTGTGTAACCCATTTAAATTTTGTGTTGTATTAAAATTGAGATATCTTAGCACAATTAATAAATGAGTCATGTTATGATGATTCTAATTATATCACATGAATGAATTGACATGACATGAACAACATTCGTAAATTTGTTTTGATACCCCTTCTACCTTTTCGAGCAGCCATTATCATGTGACTTTTTCAAAAGCATAAAAATTATAATCTCCACCAATACAGCTTCCATAGTGGCCTTGACCTGAAGAGAAGGAGCAACTCCACTAACACAACTTTTATCTTCCTCTACAACCATAACACAAACACCTTTCACATTAGGATGAACTCCACTATCTAATTTAAGTCCTAAGATGCCATCAAATCTAGTGACAATATGATTAATCTTTGAAAATAACAAGTAAACATTGTGCAATATAATGTTCAAATTCTTTATCACCCCAAGCAATTTAAACCTTATATAGTCAATTTATATCCCACAAGAAGCTTTTCTAGGTATGTAGCAGTCAAGAAACAGATAGACACAATGTGAAATCTTACAGCGAGCTCAACATGACTTTAAACTTATGATGGGCACTAGCAATGGGAGCAGGAGTGGTGGTGAGTAGCAAACCCATTTAAGTTATATCTCATCTCTCTCTCATCCTCAAGTCGACTCAGTGATGAGGTTGACGATAATGTTAATCTTGCGATGGGCACTAACAGTGGAGGTGGGAGTGGTAGGATGGGTAAGCGCGTTGATCTTGATGTATCTTGAAAAAGGATTTTATAATTGGTCTAAATGTTTGTAGGGGTGGACATTTAATTCAAATCGAACCACATCAAATGGATTAAAAATGAATTATCAAAATTTATATTTTTCAAACCAAATCGAACCAAATTATATTTAATATCAAAATAAATCAAATCAAAATATTTAGGTTTGATTCAATTTGGATTGTTTTAAGGCCCAATATTATTGGGCTAAGCTTAAGCTCAACCTACACACATAAAACCCTGCTCAATAATGAAAACCACTTAGAAACTAAAACAAAAAAAAGTGCAAAAGGAAGCAATAGCAAGTAAATTGCACTCGATATCACTTGACTTTAAGGGTTATTCTATTATGGTCACTTATAAAAAAAATTTAATTATTGCAATATTATAATTATATAATTAATTCTATTATAATCATTAGCGCTAATTTTCAGTAAATTAACACAAATTCAATGATGACGTGGCAAACTAATGCTAAGTCATTATGTAGGCCTTCACTTCAGACACTTACATATGAAAAGACAAAAATGTCCCTATATGCATATTGTCAAATTTACCCCTCTTAGTTGTAAACCCAAATCTCTTTCATTTATCACTTCTCTCAACTCTCAACACTTCAATCACATTTTCAACCGTCCCCTCATCACAATGCATATTAATCAAAGCATTGTGAGAAACCACATTAGGAATTATATCATGCTGTGTAAAAAAAAAAAAACTTAAACAAAGCAATAACATCATTATACTATTTTGCATGATATATAATAGAGATTATCACATTATGCAACTTTAAGGATTGGATGTGATTGCGTAGGTTAAGGCAAAGACCTATGAGGGCAAAGGTAGTAGAGTTTGGTAGGTGAGGCATGTCAAGGTCACGTTGGGGAGGGTTTGGATTGTTGCATTGGATAGCATATAGTAGGGGTTCAATGTGGAGTTGGTGCTTGCGGCTATGGCATTTAGCTACAGTTTTTTTGACTAGAAACACAGAGAAGAAAAATTTGCTACTCAATTCCTTTTAAAATCCATGAGAAAACTAAAAATTTATAGATTAGCGCAAGATAGAGATGGTAGAAAGAGGTGAAGGATCAACACAGGGCGAGGGAGATATGCATTAAAACCAACAAGAATAAATAAGGAAGGCATCTTATTTTTCATGACTCAAAATCATTATTATAAATGAAAACCATAGGTCTAAGAAGGAAACCCTCACCAGATTAGACTCCATAAAGTAAAACTTTCTTGCTATCATCAATGCCAAGCTCTCCATTAATTCTGACCACCGCTTCGCATTTGCCACTCTTGCCAAATTTGCTTCTTGGGTAACAACTCATTTGTTATTGCCTCCTTTTTGAATAATGATTTACTTCTATGAGATTCATTTGCTTGACCACAAATTTTCCCCATTTTGGATTTTGATTGGAAAGGATGAATTTTTTGTTATAGGGTTTAGTTTGGCTGAGAAGCCTAATTTTTTCTCACTTTTATGTTATAGATTGAAAGTCAAGAAGTGTTAAGAGTTGGGATAAGTTAGAAATTGGGAGAGCCCATGAGGGTTTACAACTAAAAGAGGGGCAAATTTGACATTCTGCATGTAGGGCATTTTTATCTTTTTCTATTATGAGTTGAGGACCATTTGATGATTCAACACTTGTTTGCCAAGTTAGCACCAAAGCTTAGCAAATTGGCCAAAAATTAGAGTTAACGATTGCAATAGAATTGATTACATAATTATAATACTACAATAATCAAAATTTTTTAATAAGTAACCACAACAAAATGACCTCAAATTAAGTGACCTCAGGTACAATTTACCCAAGCAAGAACCTTTAAAATACTCGAAAGCAGAAACCTTCATAAAACTGAGGTTGTTAATTAACCACTTCTAGGATCGCTAATCTTAAAAGCTTGGAAAGATCCCTTTAATAGTCATACCACGAGATTGGAATTCCCAAGCTTAAAATCTCTATTTCTCAAACTTGTCTTCCTCGAGAAGTAGAACAACGTGCTTCGATGGCTAATAAAGAATATGCATACTCGTATTACAACCTAGATCATCATCAAAACTATTTTTATTAACGAAAAAAAATATTCGATGAAGAATTATGCTTAGCTAAGCTCATAACAATTTTGCATTTCATTATGGCACTTCCACAAACATCACAAAGACAAAGGTTTCATTAGGAGAAAATGAAGTTTCTTTGTCTGTCTTCTCCTCATCTCCAATTCGTCTTCTTTGAGGATTTTGAAACCAAGTGTTTTCTTAAACTTATGATTTTATTGCCCTTTTAATAGTCAGGCGTTATGGTGAGACTAGATTCTAATAAAGCTATCAACTTTTTCTTATAGAGATTGGAATCTAAGGGGAGTGAAATAAGAAAAGTAAAATGCACAGGAACCCATATCACAATTCAATATTTGAAACTAAAACCCTCATTGTTAAAATCTCCTCTAATTCCCTCAACGCCACACCTTATCTTACGAATTATTGTTAGACTCAAGATATCTAAAAGGAGCAAATGTGAAGCTAGCTAACATGAAACAAAGATGGTGGTGTGAAGATGAAGATGAGGGAGCCTGCAAAAGTTAAGAGAGGTGTGAGGAGGAAGGAGATAGTGAAGTAGAGAGTCGGAAGAGATAGCTAAGGTGAGAGTTAGCAATGTGAAGTAGAAAAAAAAAAAAGAGAGGTGAGGTGAAGTTGGTAGCATGAAGAAGCAAAGAGAGAGAGAGAGAGAGAGAGAGAGGTGAGGTGAACTTAGGGAAATGAAAGCAAAATTAGGATTAAGTTTAGTTTTACTGCTAAACATCAAAATGACATAATTTAGGTAGAAATTCAGTTGAGTTTGATTTTATGAAATTTTAAAATTAAAAATCGAGCTGAATCAAAATAACCAAAATTTCTAAAATCTTAAATCAAACTTTATCGAACTACTAAATAAATCAAACCGATTTTTCAAATTTGCACTATTCAGTTTGATTTTTTAGTTTGAATTGAATAGTGTGCACCTCTAGATGTATAGGTTGTTGTGTTATTCCTATTGTTGAGGATTCATTTTGAAAGGAATGAGAATTTTTATTCATCGAAAGTGCATACTTTGAATTTTGGCTTGATAGGTCTTTGAATTTTTATTAATTGAATATAACTTTTGAGTTTTGGGATAGAAGAAAAAAAAATGAAGAATGATATTTTTAATATTTTATTGGAAAAATTGGATAAATTTTGACCAAAAAAAATCTTCAAGTGTTACAGTGCTAAAGTATATGAATGATTAAATATATTTTTACAAAATGAAAGATAAATAGTACTATTCGGTAAAGTTGAAAGATAAAATCATAATTAATTTTTAAAATATTTTACATTAAATATTACAAAAAAAAAAGAGGCATGATTATAACAATACAATAGCTCTTGTGGCTGAATGACTTTTTTTCAGCTTAATTTTTCACATTTAAAAAACATTAAAAGTTATTCCTCAGCACTCATAATTGTAACATGTGATAGTTTTAAGAACTTTAGTTTTACTTCATGTTTAGTATTACTATTAGAAAATTTTGATTTTGAGATAAAAAATAGAAAAATTCTTAAAATATATAAAAAAAAATCATTTCTCATATATGATTATAGATTTTTTTCAATGAGTTTTATAAGTTAATACTAATGCAGACAAATATTTAATCAATAGTATTTTTTTTTACTTATTTACTTATTTTTCATTTTCCTAAAAAAATTCAATTTTACTTATTTTTTATTTTCCTAAAAAAATTCAATTTTATTTATTTTTCATTTTATTTATTTTACATAATTTTCATTTTCCCAGAAAAAAATTCAATTTTACTTATTTTTCATTTTCCTAAAAAATAATTGTATCTATTATTTTGAACTCACCGAACTAGACTATGCAATTACGTCCCCGTTATCAAGTCGGAATTTTTTTTAAAACATAGTTCCTGTAGAAATGGTGAGCTTTTTGACGCTATGCACTTGTTTAATGAAATGAAAGAGTCATGTAGTGCCAGATGTTGTTAGTTATAATAAGTGGACTCTGTAAAGAGAAGCAATTAAAAAATGTGGTAGATTTGTTAGCTGATATGGAGGGAACAGAATGTGAACCGAATATGTTTACATAAGCTGTTTTGATGGATGATCTTTGCAAAGATGGTAGAGTGGAAGAAGCGATAGTGTTGTTGGAAAAGATGAAAAGCAAGGGTTTGGCAGTAATGTTGTTGTTTATGGTACACTTATCAATGGTTATTGTAAGATGGGGTAGTGGGAAGAAGCAACTGCTATGTTAAAACTATGATGGATAAAGGGATTCGTGCTGATGTTTATATTTATACTTGCTTGATTTCTGGACTTTGCAAAGATGGAAAGACTACTAAGGCTGTAGATTTATTTAGGTGGGTGCCGGAAAAGAGTGAAGAGCCTAGTGGTCTCTGCAAGAAAGGCAGTATTGTTTATGCTTTTAGAATCCTCGAAACAATATTGGAGAAGGGGAAGAAACCTGATGTGGTTTCTTACAATACCATACTGATGGGACTTTGCAATAATGGTAAGCTTGATGAGGCGATGACACTTTTTAGTGCTGTGTTGAAGGATGGAGATCATATTAAGCCAGATGTGATCACATTTAATTGTATAATTCTAGGGCTTTGCAAGGGAAATCGGCATGATGACGCTGCTAAGATTTATGATATGATGGTTGAGAGAGGGTACTCCGGTAATTTGGTAACTTATAATACTTTGATTGGGGAATATATAAAGGCAGGAATGATTGATGAGGCTATGCAACTATGGAAACGTCTACATGAATTGGGATTTGTTCCAAACTCGATTACCCACAGTCCCATGATACATGGATTTTGTAAAATGGGCATGCTCAGTGTTGCAAAAGGACTTTTCACTAGAATGAGGGCTTCTGGTCCTAAGCCTACTTTGTCTGATTACAATACGTTGATGGCATCCTTGTGCAAGGAAAGCAGCTTGGAGCAAGCAAGGAAGTTGTTTCAAGAAATGAGGAACTCAAATTATGAATTGGATGTAATATCTTTCAACATAATGGTTGATGGGACTCTGAAAGCAGGGGATATTGAATCTGCCAAAGAATTACTGAAGGACATGCTTCAAATGGGTTTGATTCTTGATGCTTTTAGCTACTCCATATTAACAAATAGGTTCTCAAAACTTGGACAATTGACCGAGGCTAAAGTTGTTTGAAATAGAATGATTTCCTTCGGCTTTATACCAGATATCCATGTGTATGATTCATTACTTAAAAGTTATAGTTGAATGGGTGAAGAAAAAGAGGTCATAGATTTGCTTACACATATGGCAGACAACGGAGTTATTCTTGATTCAGAAATAAAAGATACCATATTGAATTGTCTCTGTCATAGTTCACCGGGTGCTGATGTAGTGGACCTTTTGCCAACCTTTTCCCGGAAATATCAGAAGGGGCAAACATCTCATGCAATGAGTTGTTGATGAAAATGCAGCAGGAGTCTAACCCAGAACTTCAAGTACATGCTGTTTGATATTTTCCTATCTGCAGAACAAGTTAATTGGGCCTCCACATGTTTCCTGGTTGCTCTGCTAGGTAATTTCAGTATTGCTTTGAGTTCTTAACTGTTGTATTTTTGTCTCTCCTTTTTTTTTTTTTTCAGTTGAAAAGTCATTTTACTTGGAGGCTGTTTTTTAAGTCTAGACATTGTTTAAGCACAAAGAATTCAATTTTAAGTCATTAGGAACTCCTTTTCCATTGTATTTCTCATTTAATTGAGTCCGAAAATTTTTCAGACTTCCATTGGAAGAGAAAAATTCCTGAACTTAGCTTATCTTTGTAAAGGCTTCTTTAATGCAACATTTTCTTTTCTTTTTTTTTTTTAAAAAAAAATTATTCTAAATATTCCAGAGAGGATCTGTTTGTGCTTTGCTCTATGTAGTGTTTAGCCAACAATGGCTTGCAGGTTCTGATTGGTTGCTCTCTATTGTTAGAGTCTGGTTAACTTTCCTGGTCTCCCTGGTGGTCCTGATCTCCTAAGTCTTGCATACAAAACTAATTTTCATATTTTGAATTTTAAATATCCTAGTCAATTTTAAACTCCATGTAATTAGCTCACACGAAAATGTAAAGTTTGACTCTAACCTAATTGTTAACATCATACAACTGAAAAATAACGTAAGATTAATGTTTTTGAGCTCTTTAGTTAGATAAATAACCTATTTATGATCTCTTAGAATATCAGAGAAACATGGTCATGTATTACAATTTTTATTTCATGATACCGACTTCTCAGTTACCGATATTTGTATTTTGCCAAATTTGAGTTGCTGCTTTGGAACCCATGGAATCTAAGTTAAATAGCAACTTACTTTTCTAGCTTCCTAATATCCTCACCTAAGTTGCCTGTGCGATTATGTGGCTGTTGTGCTCATTGGATTTGCAATGAAAAATGTTCCTTTGCTAATTATGAGTACCAGTCCTGCTGGATCTATAAATAATAAGAGGTTACTTCTAATAAGTTGCTGCAAGGCAAGTTGATTGCACATGAGATTTATGTTTCTATAGTTTCTCTACTAAACCTTCTACCAAATCTGGATCATAATTCTAAACTTACGTAGTCTTTGAATTTGAATTTTCTTCAATTCTGTGTCTATATCAATGTGGTCCACCCTAGTCCCTTCAACTCGTAATATCTCGTGATTTGGGGACATTGTTAGTTTTACTCTGTGGTAGACTCGCTAGCATGGTTGCATAGTTTCAACGGTGGGTTTTGAACAAGCCAAGGCTAATTTGTCCTTTTAAAGAGAAGCTAGTCCTAAAGTTTTTTTTTTATTTTTTCCCCTGAATTATACAGTCTGCATCTCTCCTTAGCTTGTTGGGCCTACATTTCGTTGCCTAATACACGTAAGTGTTTCTGCTACTGTTTTCATATATTTCTGTTGATTTATTCTGTTTGTTTGGTATGTTCTTAGTTGGGCCTGATTTGTTTTGCGAGTAGTAGGATTTGGAACTTCCTCAGATTTCCAACTAGGCAAAATAGTTATCTTTGGATTGCTAAGGGTATAAAGACAGCATCCTTGATCTGAACAAATTAACTAAGGAATGGCAAAAAGAATTCAACTCTTTGAGTGGAGGTGAGAAAAGTTCCTAAAATATTAAATGTATATTGAGACAATAAGGTATCATTTAGGGAAGAGGTGGAATGGAAATGAAAATGTCATTCCTTATAATTGAAGTATTTTGTAGAAGAATTGGCTTTTATTCCCACATAAAAGGTGGGAATGAGCTGTAAAAGAAGCATGGGAAAGAAAAATAAACGGATAAACATTATTAATTCAAATTTTAATTAGATTGCCATTTCTAGTCCCTTTATCTCATTCTATATCATAATATTTATTCTAAGTAACCAAATACTACCTAAAGACTATTTTTTGCTATATGCCTCTTAGAAAGTTTATGAATAAACCATAAAAAGTTAAAGCAATTAGTAGGAATATGTGAACAAAATACTAAAAATGCAATTTCTAGTAAATAATGTACTAAAAAATTCCACTTCTCAGTGAGTAATTTCCAAGTGTATCTGGATATCTCAAGTTCCTGGGAATTCTAATTTGAACAAACTAAATGAAAAATAAAGTTTATCTGCCTGCATGTAGTCAGTGTTGCAGAACTAATTTTTTTAGTGATCATAGCCAGTCAAGGGACCAATCAAAACTTCATTGTTCATTATATTATGGAGTATGTGAGCATCTGGGAGAGAGAAAGAGAGACAAATTCAATCCTAGATTTAGAATCTAAATTTCTGTCTGCTAGTGGCAACCTGGAATGCTTTTGCAGTTCACCTACTTTCACCACTTTGTAAGCTCAACTCTTATTTTCCACCCTGTTAAAAGTTTCACCAATTCAAATTATTTTAAGAATTTAGACTGTTTGTTTCATGAAAAATATTTCCTTGAAAAATATTATTTTGCATTTTCTAATGTTTGTGATATTTAGGGAGAATAATCAACATAAAATGCTTTCCTAATCAACAAAAACTAGTTTTTCTTAAGAAAAATGACTCTTTTCTTAAAAGAAGTCATTTCAGGTCTTGGATAAATCAAACAAATTATAAGACTCATTTTGGTGCATATCATGATTTGACTAACTATCATTGGTCATGGTTAGGGGTGAGCATTTAGGCGGTTTGGTGGATTTTGATGGTTTCTGTGAACCGAACTGAATTAATCGAGTTAACTAATTTTCTAATTGAACTGAACCGAAAAATCATAAAAACCGATATTAACCAAATCAATAAAATCAAGAAAATATCTATAAAAATCGAACCGAACCGAAAAATCATAAAACCGATATTAACCGAACTAATAAAACTGAGAAAATATCTATAAAATTGAACCGAGCTGAAATTTTATAAAAACCAATTAAACCGAACCGAACAAACCAAAATAGCATACAAACCAAACTAAAAAACCGAAATAACCTAAAATTCAGTAATTATTCACATATGAAATAAAAAAAAAACACTTCAATTATTGGTTCCAAACATCATCAGTAATATTAAAACAAACATTACAATCTAGATAATAAATATTACAAAACAACACTAAATAAAAATATAAAAATAGATATCAAGTCATACTTTCACAAATACTAAAAATTAAAAATATTACAATTGAAAGTTATTACAACACATCAAGATCTCTTCATAATCCAACTAATATAGAAATTGTCATGTGGAAGCTCTTCAAACCTGCAATAAATTTAAATTAAAAAAAGTCAAGATTTCATGAAAAAAATGACAAGCAAATTAGAAGCAAAATAGGAGAATAAATTATAATTCCTTCAATAAAAGAAACCAATCAAAGCCAATAACAATCACAAGTCCACAGTCTCTAAAGCAATTGCTTGCAATTCTTGAAAGAATTAACACAAATAAAAAGCATAAATAAATAATTATAAAATAATTTAAGAGGAACATTACCTTTTTCAAGATTTTCAACCTCAGCCAAATCTTCTTCAACATTTATAGGGAGTCGAGAGTGTCGAATCCAATCTTGAGTACAAATTAACGCTTAACTACTTTAGGAGTCAAAAAACTCCTAAATGAATCAAGCACTCACCCTCTGGTACAAAATGTTGATTCTGAAGCAATAATAGATATCAAAATTACAAGTATATCACGAGCAATGCATGAAAGAACATGAAATCTAAGACTATGTTGTTTCCACCATAGCAAAATATCAAAATCATATGCAACATTCTCAATTTCTTCACTTAAATATTTGTCCACCTCTGACTCTGATTTGTTAGTGCTCTCATTCAACAAATCAAATCTTAATTTTTTAATTTCAGATTCAATGACTAGTTTTACTTTCAAAGCAAGATCAAAACCCTCACTCTCATTTATATCTTTAGAATGCTCAACACTCTCACTTGCAATATTAGGTGCAACTTGACCTTTATATTCATTGAAAATGGAATATAAAAGCTCACCTACATTCTTTCCCAATTCCAAACCACATTGCCCATCATACATCTTTGACAAAACAAATTGCATCCATTTCAACTTATATCTAGGATTAAGAATGACAACAATATAAATCAATTGATTCATTTTTGTTACATCCCTCCCAGTATTTGTCATATTTCAACTTTATTCTTAATGTCATTTGCATCAAATCTATATCATCACTCTTTGCCCATTCATTCAACAAACGATTAATCATATAAAGCTCATATAAAAATATGTTAGAAGTGACATATAAAGAGCTTGAAATTCTCAAAGTAAGCTCATAAAAATACTACAAAAATGTCATAATCCTCATAACATGTTTCCAATCATCGATTGTTGGAATTCCATCACTTAATTGAAGCTCATTCCTAAATTGAGGGTCTTCAAGATCTAATCTATTAAAAACTTTCTCAAATTTAGATGCAGCTTCTAACATTAAATATGTAGAGTTCTATCTAGTCGAAACATCCAAACACAACAAACTCTTACTTTGGATGTTCTCATCTTCAATGCACATCCTAAATTTTTTCAATCTAGCTGGGGATTGCCTTACATATCGAACTGCCTCCCTTACTTTCCTAACGAAACACCAATTTCTTTCAATCCATCAATTACAATCAAATTGATAATGTGTCCAATGCATCTCATATGAATGTATTAACCACCTAAAAGGCTATGACCCCAATTGACAATTTTTTTCCCTTAAAAACATGACAACAACATCATTTGAGGATGCATTATCCACAACAATGGTATAAACATTTGTTATTCCCCAATCAAGCAAACATCTTTCAATTTCCCTACCAATCTCCTGACCCCTATAAGTGGAAATTGGACAAAAATTTATTATTTTTTTATTCAATTTCCAGTCATCATCAATATAATGTGTCGTAAGGCACATATAATTGATTCTTTGATTTTTCTTTTTAAACAAACTCTTCACTTTTATTTTTTTTTGCATGTAAATGTCAAAACAATCTCTAGACACGGTCCACCTTGATGGAGTCTTAAACCTAGGACATGCAATAGCCATTAAATGTCTAAACCCTTGACCTTCAACAAACTTAAAAAGTAATTCATCTACAATGACCATAGAAGCTAAGGCTTTCCTAATGACTTCTTGGTCAAATTTCCAAATGACACTACCTTCTCCTTTCGTAGGAGGTTGAAAATTCAATTGACTTTGTTTTGAGTCTCCACTAGAAGGCTATTTTTTCTTACATACATCCACATGACTTTTCAATGATGAAGTGCCATTTACTTTAGGATCACAATAATATTCTCTCTCACAGTAGTTGCACTTACATTTTTTGTCGCCTTCTTCATTTATAAACTTCGTGAAATGGTCCCACACAAATGATCTAGGTTCACTTCATTTTCTCTTCCCTTTTCCTTTTGTAGTCGCCACATTTGATTCAGTTTGAGTTGGGACTTATTTTTGTGTGCTTTTATTTTTACTAGTATCCTTATTCATCTGAAAATGTAATCAATACAAATAAGCACAACATTAGAATAAGATGTTTGATAAAATGCTTGAAATAGATTATAGATAGTTGAATAGCACAGTCTGATCATATTCACTTTCATGTAAATCAGTTAATCATGTGCAATTGGCCAAGAAGGAAACAAAGCTAAGTAGTAATGGGCTAAAGGAAATCAATCATAGCCTAATCCTTGGGAAAACAAAGTCCAACATACAATAAAGATACGAGTTAAATCTGGTTATTCAAGGCAGAGTTAATGTTAATGCCTAAAAATCGCAAAAAATAAATATTTTCAAGAAATCAATTAGCAAATAACATATCTAAAATAGTACATCAAATATGTGTGCCCCTTTATTCCATATTTGGTTTCAATTAAAGCTAAGCAATCATATTCCAATACTTGATAAAATAAAAAATGGACCAAAATAAAAAAGAACAGTAGGTAAAATAGGAAATGGGAACAAAATTAGAAAGAACATCAATTAGTCCCATTAACGAACCTAGTAAAGGCAATGAAGTGGTGACAAAAGGACAACCTGTAAGTTAAATAAAAAAAGAGATCATAATATAGGCTACAAAATCATAAATAGAAATAGACAATTAGATTAGAGCAAAACAAAGAAATAAATGAAGGAATAACTGAGATGAGGAAGAGGAAATATACTCGTGAAAAGGTGAATGGATTGTGTTTGCTGGATGGATGGTTTCGAAAGGAGATGCAAACAGAAGGGAGATGCAATACAAGAACGACGCAGGAGGAGGAAGCTGTTGGATTTTGAAGGGAGATGCAAACAAAAGAAAGAAAACTTGTTTTTAGGGTTGAAACATTGAAACTGTGTGTTTTGTCCATCGATTAATTCAGTTTAGATGACTTCCAGTGTCTAAAACCGAACTGACCGTAAAAACCAAAAATTAACAATTTAATTAATTGAACCGAACTGATGACTATGTATAAACTGAGCCGAACAAACTGAATAACGTCGGTTCAGTTCACTTTGACAATTTTCTCGATAATTTGCTCACCCCTAGTCATGGTGAGCACCATGATCATTTGTGGCTGCTACTAATTACCAGCTACAGGTAATGGCCCTCCATAATGTATGATTTTTATATGCAATTTTAATAAATGATAAATGTCAACTCTTTTTAGATTGTAAATTAAGAAAAAAAATTTATAAAAATCTTTCATTATTTTTTAGTTTGCAACCAAACAAGAAAAATAAAGTTATTTTTATAGAAAATTGTTTTCATAGACAAGTTAAATGTAGCCTAAATGCCGAAATTTTCACCAAATTCAATAAAAGAATTTAGTCCTCTCAGACAAAACCCTAATAAAATCATAACAAGATGGATCACTCGGGAATCACAAGACAAAAGAAGTGGTTAAATTGAAGAACAATCCTTCAGACCTAAAGGACTAAATTCTTTTTTGGGTTGTTCTTCAATTTACCAAACAATCTTTTTTTTTTTTCTTTTTTCTTTTTATTCATATCATTCCTTAATTTAATGAATGTTGGCTTTCAAGGGGGTTCTAGATTTTGATCTGTTATTCTCAACTTGCAATGCCAATATTTCTATAGTTTTGCCAAATCTACTTAAACTAGATCAATCTGCCATAGAAAATCTACTAATTTAAATACATGTTGACAGCTTGTGTATAGGGGTTTCAACATAAAATATTTTTGTTATTATATTATATATGTTCCATTAATAATTGTTCCTACTTATATGATCTCTTTACAAATTTTAACTATCAACATGAAATTATTCCTAATTGGTCTTCCTGAATTGAAGAACATTATTGACAAAATTCTATATTAAATAGATTACTGGTTTATTTATTACGTAATTAAACCTTGGAATGAGTGAATATCCAAAAGGGAATTTTCACTGCATTATCCAATGTTTAATAGTTGCAATTTGTTATTTAACACAGCCATGATGAGTGAATATCCCGTAATATTCATTTTAGGGATGGTTGTATGATTATTAAAAATAGACATAAGATTTGTATTCAAGTACACCATAGAGTTGATTGCTGCTGCTTACACTTTTTAGGCCACTTTACCAATTATTTCAAACAGGATTCCTTTATTTACTTGGGAATAGTAATAGCCTTCTCAAAATATGTATTGCTAAAGAAGGCTGGTTGCTAATCCCTCCCGATTTCAGGTCATATGGGATAGAAACAGCATTTTTCTGGATTGGTTCCAGCAAGTATGGAGGAGGCTAGATTGTGGCCATCTTTAGATTGTGGTAAGAATGCTCTGGGCTCTTTGGCATGATTGCAAGAAGTTCGTCTTTTAAATAGAGGAAAATAATCCCCCCCGTTGTGCGATAAGGTAAATCTAGACTAAAGATCCAAATCTAAGGCGCTAAGTATTATTTTATTTTATTTGAGCGGTTGTGGATAGTTTTTTTTTTTTTTTTTAAGTGTGCTA
Source organism: Omphalea diandra (assembly GCA_949677035.1). NCBI lineage: Eukaryota > Viridiplantae > Streptophyta > Magnoliopsida > Malpighiales > Euphorbiaceae > Omphalea > Omphalea diandra. Next base: position 23,739 of record CATIWR010059996.1, read on the forward strand.
TTATTTTTGGAGGCTAGGAAATAAATAAGATATTTATCCTTTTTCTATTAGGCCAACACTTGGCCTCAACATATTCTATGATATTGTGACACTAGCTTTTCTAGAAAATGCCAGAATTCAGCATTTGAAAATTTTATCAACTCATTTTCACTGATTTCATTTTTATTCTTTTATAAACTTGCAACAACTTTATATCATCTGCCGTTAATCGATATTTACATATCGGTACTTCAGGTTTATCGCTTTATCAGATCATTAATTTGTTTGCGAAATTTTTCTTTTAGAAATAGGAAATAGATATATATTTTTATTTTATTAGGATGAAAATTAAATGAGATTAAGAATCATTTTGTGTTTCATTTATGCCTTAACGAGATATATTTTCTTTTCTTTTCTTTTCTTTTTGAGAAAAAGTGGGATGGGGATATATTTTCTTTATCTACATCAATTGTAGATATTATACGGAATTTAAACAATAATTAATCTTTCTTAAAAATAAAAAGCATAATGGTCCGAAAAGAAAGTCTTTTTTTTTTCTCTAAATTTTAATTGTATTCTAGCGTTATAAGAAGTTACTCATGATTGGCTCAAATTTGACCCATTAAAAAGCAAACTCATCTAGTTCGCTTACCAAGTAAATAAATTAAGCTAAAATAGAAATATAGGCTCGATTTATTTTCACAAATAATTTTTACACATCTAAATTTGACTCAAGAGTTTGTGAATAGCTCAAAATAAATTTTATATGAAAATATTATTTTATTTAATATTTATAAAAATAATTACATAATAAATATATATTAAGTAAAATTTTAAATGTAAAATTTAATAATTTTACATATTGCTAGGTAGAAATATAATTATAAAAATTAATATCAGGATTGTGTAATTTTTATTAATTAATTAAATTCATGAACACATTTGAACTCGATTAAAATAAAAAAATAAATTTAAACAATAAATTTAAATCAAATTTAAATTTAAGCTCCACCTAAATTAATTAATTAATTAATTAAATTTCAGTATTATGAAACTCGACAATTACAGTTGTATCACACCCAAATTTGATATTTTGAAAACACACATACATTAAGAGGGATTAATTGTAACATTTCTATCCACATTCATTGGCATTATCACATGAACATATTCATTTCATAAATGATATGAAATCCCACATGAACATATGCATTGGATAAATGGTCATTTAGTCATGCGATTTGTAGAAGCATGATAATGACACTTGCACCGTTATATTTGGGACACTTGAACATATATGCAGTGTTTGTATAGCTGCATGGAAAATTGTCTTATGTTATGTGCATTTTATAACATCATAAATAATGGTGTTGTAGAGCTTATTTAAGAGTATAAGGAGCATTTAAAGATTGAGAGATGGATAAAGGTGCTTAAGGAGTGAAGAAGAGGGACTAAAAGAGGAAAAGTGAACTTACAACCAATAGAAATAAAGCACCATGATTTTATATTGTTATAATAAGTTTATATCTGACAATTAGGGTCAGAAATGAGGGGTAATTCATGAGGTATGGCAGAAAGAGAGTGAGAGAGAGAGCTAAGGAAGAAAGAAAGAAGAAGAAGAAGAAGAGAGGGAGAAGAGTGAGCTGCCTCAGGTTTTCTAATTTTGGGATAATAGGTAAGTTAATTTATCTTCTTCTCACCTGAAATTAACCTCTCATAACATGTTAATCATGCATGGTTAGTGAGAATTATGGACTAATTGAGGTAGAGCTCTTGGATGGAAGTTGAATCCAAGAGAACTAGAGCTGTTTGTGCTGTATTCTGTTGTTAGAGCAGGATTTTGTACCCACGATTTTATAACCCTAGAAGAGAAATTAGGGAAAGTGCAAAATATGAAAGTTGTAGCTTTATGGATCATATAAATACCTATGAAACGGTTTTGTTTGATTTTGTGTGTACGAGGAGATATGACTCCTTCAGTAGGACTGGGTCAAATCCGAACCAAGATGATCTCAGTCTTCTATTTTCTTATATTTTGATGGCCTTATGTTCTGATTTTGACAAATCATAAAACATGAAATTTGTAGGGTTATGTCTTTTCTAAATACCAGTAAATCAGTTTTGATTGATTTGCTGTGTGGAAAGAGATATGGCTCATTGATTGGGACTGACTCTGTACCGGGATGAAACCTCACATTTCTTTTGAATCTGTTTTCCAAGAATTTGATGGCCACAAATTCATACTTTGATAATGGTATAAACATGAAAGTTGTATATTTATGTCTGATCTACATGCTTGTGAAATATTGTTGCCAAATCCAGCATGGTTGTTGAGATATGGTCCCTTCATCATGGTTGTTGGTCAACATGTTACAAACCTGCTTACCCTGAGATTGGCCCTTTGTTTTGGTGACTTTATAGACTGAATTAGACAATGAGTAAAACATGAAAAATATTCTTTTATATGTTTTGTAACTGGTGATATATTATTATTACAACTGGATTGGTACAATTTGAGATACACCCAAGAAGGTAAGACCTAATAAGACTAAGATGACATTTCAATAAGGCAAAATTCAAAAATTCACCACATTTTCTATGTGTCTGATATTGGCTTGAAATTTGAATAAGTTGTATCATTATGTGTCCAGTTTATTTGAAAAAAAGAATCAAGTAATTTGGATGAGTATATTTGGAGTTATTGCTATGAGAGTATAGCAAGCTCAGTCTGCCATATAAGGAAAATATGCATGAATACTAGGTCCATTTCATGAATCATGTCATAGTTGCATAACAAAATGCAAATATTGCTTTATCATCATGAATTGAATTGGTGTATTGAAATAGGTCTTCGAGGCATTGAGGATAATAGTGGGAATAAGCCGGGACCATCCACGGCTAAATAAACTTGAAGGAGGAGGTAAGTAAATAGCTAACGGTACTATATGTGTGATGGGTTAAATACCATATACTTCAATGGAATGAAATATTGTTTAATGTGATGATATTATGGTCTACATAGATGAAAGATTGTTATATTCTTGATTTATTTATTTTCATGAGATGTTGATAAATTATGAC
>CATIWR010060012.1:0-18214 GCA_949677035.1 Omphalea diandra
GACTATTATAAATAGTCAGTCTTGTGTTCAATAAAATGAAAAGCCCCTTCTGTCTTCAATTCAACGCAACATTACTAATCTAATACTTATTTACATATTATATGTGTTGTCCATGTTTACATATGCCTTTTTAGTTTAAAAGTATTGAAATTTTATGAATATTTTTTTAAAAAAAAATTCACTATATTTGATATGGATCGATTTGAAGCGTTTTCAGAAAAAGACATAAAACTCATGAATTCTTACTATATAAAACAAATACTATATTGTTCCAATCATTTTTTTAATTCTTTTTATTCATAGAAAGCTCAATAGTCAAAATTAGCATTATATGTTTGATAAGAGTTTGATAAATTGCATAGTGTTGGAGTCAAGATCCAACTCACATATAAATTTATAATGGTATATAGTAATTTGAACTTAATTATTTAATTGGTTAATTCTAACTTTTTAATAAAGATGGACTCAAACTCATTAAACTTACTCATCAGTGGGCTTAATCTATACCTGATTTATCTCATCTCTACCTTTCAATTTAAATTTCTAATATAACTTACCCTTTCAGTGACCGTTTTAATGAGTCAATATCTCACATCGGAAATACATACAAAAATATAAGGGTAGATAATGATTTGGATTTATCTTATTAAATAGACAGTTAACTAACTGACAAATGACAATCACTCATATAAAATTGAATATGATGCCAAAATTATATATATATATATATATATATATATATAGTTTGGTAGAATTATTAAAATAAATATATAAATCATCACTATTGTTTTATTATTATTTTATAAAAATTATTGTCAACTTTCTAAGTAAATAAAATAACAAAAATTATAATTATAATTAAATTAGTCTAATATTTTAATAAGAATATAATTTTTTTGATAAAATAAGAAATTTCATAATTTTATTTTTTTCTTTTATTGACTATTTAGTTTTTTAATTTTTTCTTATAAGATAGAAAACTAAATACTTATTTTTATTAAAGTCGTAAAGAGGACAAATGTGAATAATTCTATATATTATTAAACTTTTAAATTATTAACTTTTTGTATTGTTAAACTTTCTAAATTATTTTAAAGTGAAAAACTTCCTATATTATTAAACTTTTCACATTATTTTTATGTGAGAAATTTTTCTATTTTATTAAATTTTCTAAGTTATTTTTATTTAAAAACTTTCTATATTATTAAAATTTCTAAATTATTTTTATGTTAAAAACTTCCTATTTTGTTAAACTTTCTATATTATTTTTTATTTAATTAGAAAATTTAAATATTTAATTATTACTTTACTTGGCGCAAGAAAAAATAAAAATATATTATATTGTCACTTATCAAAATATTATATTGCTAATAAAATTACTTGATAAATGACAAATATTCATTTAAAACTAAATTTGAGATTGGAATTAATTATGTATATTGATATATGAAGTAATATACTTTTGTGAAAAGTATTATAAGAAATAAAATAATGCGAGCAAACTATTATCATAACCAGGAAATGGAACCTGTGTGAAATTCATCCAAACACTAAAAAAGAAAAGAAATGCAAATCGCATTATGTGAACAATGAATTTGGAACAAATTGCACATTCCCTTTTTACATATACAAGAGAAAAATGATAACTGTATATTGATTTGATTACTTCTTTTTCTTTCAAAATGGGATATGATTTGTGCGGAGCTTTTTTACCTGTAATATTTAAAGACTGTGTTTGAAAATCTAAAAAAAGTTCAATAGAATTGAATTATATTTTAATAATTTTTTCAGTTTATATTTAAAATAATTTAATTTTTCATTCAATAAAAAATAATTTAATGAAAAATTTAAATTAGATAAAAAATTATTGAATTTTGAGAAAACTTATTATAATTAAAATTTAAAGTAAAATTATTCTAATTATCTTATAATTTAAATTAACAATATATTCATTGTAAATAAATTACAATGTTTAAGAAAATAAAGTGATTTCAATTCATTGTAGATTCTTTCTAAATAATATATTCAATTGAATTTTATCAATTTAAATTTTAATTTAAAATTTTAATTACCAAGTGAGAAAATTCTATCAATAAATTTTTTTTTTGTATGATGTGTTTTAAATAGAGTAAAAAAAAAATCCTTTAAAGATTTTTTTTTAGAGCCCAAATTTTTTTTCCTTTAATTGTTAAAGTCAAAAATTGGTACCTTCGAAACCTTTTTGTGAGCTCCAATTTATTTTTCAATAGTTAAAAGAAAAAATTGAAGAGCTCTTTTTTTTTTCTTCAAAGCCTTCGGCGTAAGTCTTAATCACCTGTATAGATATATTTTTCTGTTTTTAATTTATTAAGACTCATATCAAAGTTTGAATTTACAATTTCATAATAATAGATATTACTACAGTATTATTGAGTCCAAATTTATTAATAATAAATTGATATCTTAGCTTGGTAACAAGCTAAACTTATATTAGAGTGAACGTTAGAATTTGAATCTTACAATGTAATCTCATTTTCCAATACTCAAAAAAAAAATGATCATTAATAAATTTATTTTTGTTTGAAAAGAAAAACAAGTTAATATTTATAAAAATTTTCAGAATATGTCATTAAATGAAATCTTCTAAAATATATATGGGGCTTAAAGACCTTCCTTCTAATAAATGAATTATAAGTTGTGAAATCTCTCATTTTTAATGGATGAGAAATTTTATAGATTTTAGTTCATTCTAGAAATTATACCTTTTAATTTCATAGATTTGGTCATTATATAAAATAAGGTAAATGATATGGTAACAGAAATATTAAAATTCTGACAATTTGTAGTCACTTTTTTTTAATAGAGAACCAAAATTTTCATTCTCAAAATTTAACAATTTCATGAGTTTTAGAAGTTCTGAATCCGAATATATATAGTCGATTTTTATATTAGAAATGCTATTAAGTTTAATATATTTTCGGATTTGTTTCATCATCTGATGAAAAACCATAATATTATTAATTCATATAATTTATAAATTAAAAAAAATAATACACTTTATAAAACAATTGTAACAAATAACGTAATATATATATATATATAGTAAGCATATATAAAATTCATCCAAACCCTACAATAAAGAAAACAAAAGAAAGTCACAAATATCACATTTCCTTCTACATATATAAGAGAGCGAATATTGATGTGATTACTTCTTTCCTTTTCTTTCTTTTCTTTTTTTTGTTTTCAATAATCAATGGGATATTGATTTTTGCTGAGCCTAAAAAATGGGGATATGATTTTATGGGTAAAATCTGAAAAAATATATTGATTTTTTTTTAAAAAAATATTGATACGATTCTAATTTAATTATTCTTTGGATCACTAATGTAGTATTTAAGGGCAAGAGCTCTACCCAATACATAGTTATTGATTATTAGTTTGGCATAGGAATTTTGTCTTTTCAATTTTGATTTAGGACATAGCCACGACAAGAAAAGTTGAAATTCTTGCAGTTTTGATGGTATTGTCTAATTTGCAGCTGCTTCAATGCAAGATCTATTACTTGGATTGGAATCCTGAAGTTAGCATGGAACCTTGGCCTCAAGGAAAGAAATTAATTATATATTAATTAATTATAATTAATTAATGAACTTGGTATGTAAATTAATTATATATTATCATTTCCTTACATCGAAATTGATATTCAAATTCGAGTGCTCATAGTCGAAAAGACAACTCTAATACTAATTTATGCATTTTTTTTATGTTTTTAAGTTTATTTTAATTAAATTTTATATACATAAGGAGTCCTTAAGAAGAAATTTTAATTGTAATTTATAGACGTTCCAAATTCGAATATCATTCCCAAAATTTATAATTGAAATCAAAATATTTTATAAATTTTGCATATATAGTTTTTGTTCATATATGATATATATTTCTCAAAATTAAATAAATTATTGGTTTGTTTTGCAGTTCAAGTATGATTATCAACTATCTGATGTGGTTGTGTTGGATAAAAGAGGACATGATACATGCACTGTTACTTCAAATGCTCGAGTGTACAATTCGGGAAATGATAGAATTGCACTTGTTTTCGGAGCAAATTGCTTCATAACCAGTAATCCTGAACTGTCAGAGTGGCATGCAAATGGCTATTAACGCTACAGCACCGCCACTGCAAGGAAGATCGACTATGGGGGGCATGATTTAACTATGATAATGTGCTTCTATAGCAAAAGTAATGTATCCGAAGTGATCTCTCTAGGAAAAAAAAATAAATCAATGTCTAGGCCATTTCAATAACACTTGTTTATGCATATGTGTTGGTCATGTTGTCTTCCCATATTATAGATGTTGACTCCAATGGTTTGAAGTATCTCAAATAGTGCTCTTTATTTTGAAGAGTATTTTTTGTCCAATAAAAAGTATTTTAAAGAATTTTTAAAATATAAAAATGAATAAATTTGTACAATTTCAATAGATTTTTAATATTTTTAATCTTCATTTTGCTTTATTTAATACTCAATAAAATCAAATGACTATTGTGGAATGGAATAAAAAAAATTTCAATAAACAAAACAAAATTAGATAGATATCAAATAATATATTGTATAGAAAATTTAAACATTTTAATGACAATTAGAGGAAACAATGAAGTTTGGCTCTCTACATGTAGAAAATCAAACCAACTCTCTCTCTAAGAATGTAGTGAAAACTAATTTTTTAAATTGACACTTTAAAATAAAGAATTTTGCTTAAATAAAGAGTTTGTTGGAGATGCTCTTAGGAGAGTATATGTTTTGACTTAATAACTTTGATCATGTGCTGCTATTACCAAAAGTGAATGCATCTCTAGGAAAAAAAGAAATGAATGTCTTCGTATGTGTTGGCCATGTTGTCTTCGTATATGTTTTTTTCTTTTAGTTTTGAGTTTAAATTTATTGAGACGTTACGAAAAAAAAAATCGTGATTTCATTAGATTTGATATATATCAATATATTTAAATAATTTCAGGAGAGAAATACACAACTCAAAAATTCTTACTACATAAACAAAAAAAAAAAGTTATATTTTCTGCAATTTTTTTTATTCCTTACTACATAAACAAAATGCTATATTTTAAATTTTTTTATTTATACAAAATTTGATATTCTGAATTAATATTATATGCTGATTAGAGTTACTCCTATTTTAATAATTAATTTTCACTAAATTATTGAAAATTGAAGATATTCCTTCAAATTATATATATATATATATATATATACACACACACACACACACAGATATCTTTTCTCCAAGATAAAATCATCAAAATTTTATCTGCTCGACTATATCTATAAGAATTTGATAAATTACATTCGTGTAACCATTTCTAGGCTTTTTTTTTTTTTTTTGAGATGGAAAAATAATTTTCATTCATGAAATATCAAATACAAGATACCAATATATATACAAAATTAAAACTTACAATTCATAACAAAATATATTGGTACTAAATATATTGAATCTAATTCAAAAAGTGATGATTTCTTTTGTAAAAACACAATCATATTGACAAAGCATTGAATTTTGTATAACAATGGAAAATATGTTTCACACGATAGCTATACTGACCCACAACTCGACATATTTGTCTTCAAACGAGTCCCCAGTTGAATTACTATAAAAACCAGATCAATCACCTCAATAATATTATAAATCAATCTCATAAAAGGATAATAATGACCTCTATAAAAGAAGAACCATACTTGCATCAAGGAAGAACTAAAAACTTTCATCAAAGCTATAAAAGAAACAAGCAAAATTATAAAAATCTGTAAAAAAAAGTATAGATTTGTATTTATTGAAATAAAAAATAGATAAAGTAGTAAAGAAAATAATGAAATCATGGGCTACCGTCGGTGATTTAGTTGACAGTAGCCCTAAAGGATGAACAAAAAAACCGACGGTAGCTCTAAAGGATGAAAATAAAAAAAGAGTTTTGAGAGAAATTATGAAGAGAGAAGATGGCTAGGGCTTTTTAACCATTCACATGTCTAATTACTTGAAACAATTGATTGTATATTGCTATATGCATATGTGTGATCCATATCATATTAATTTCTAAATCAATAATAGAATCCATTATTTCCTGGAAAAATAAAGTACCGGAAACCAAAGAATGAAAATAAATGGTAAGAAAACATACATACTAATTATTTGTGTAAATCCCAGATCATCTAAATTAATAATTTTTCTATTGCAATCCCCTCAACAACACCATAACCCATGTATAAAGAGGCTTCTCCCTCGCTTATTTCCTTACTCATTCTCATTTTAATTACTTATATATCACCAATACTAGTTATTGATTATTAGTTTTGCATAGGAATTTTTTTGCAAAAAGAAAATTGGTTTAGAATATGACCATGGCAAGAAAGTTGAAATTCCTGCAGTTTTGGTGGTATTGTTTAATTTTCTGCTGTTTCATTGCAAGGTCATCGATGTTGCTACCTATGTGGTTGGAGATGAATATTAGGTTGGACTCCTATTGTTAGCATGGAAACCTGGCCTGAAGGAAAGAACTTCTTTGCTGGTGTTAATTATATATTAGCATTTTTTTTTTATGTGGCTTAAACTGATATTTAAATTTTAGCGCTCATATTCTTTGAAGAGTTGTTAAGAAAAACTTTCAGTTATAATTTATAGACGTTACAAATTCAAATGTCATTCGCAAAACTCATAATTAAACTGAAATGTTTCGTAAAATTTTGCATATATAGTTTTTGTTCATATATGATATATATTTCCCAAAATGAAATAAATTTTTAGTTTTTTTTTCAGTGTTCAGTTATGATCGTGAACTATATGATGTGGTTATTTCGGATCAAATAGGACATGATACATGCACTGTTGCTCCAAATGCTGAAGTGTACAAGTCAGGAGCTGATATAATTGCACTTGCTGCTGGGGTAAATTACTTGAGTACCAGTAACCCTGAGAATTGTCCACTTGGTATGAAAATGGCAATCAACGCTACAGCACGGCCAGCGCCAGCACCAGGCTCACCATGGTGAAGAAGGCCGTGTCTTAACTATGATCATGTACTTCTACTGGCAAAAGTGAATGTAATCCCAAGTGACCATGTCATGTTTTGTTGATCTTCATGTAGTATTGTGTTACACACACTTGTATTTCTTTGAGTTTCTGATAGAAATTTAAAAAAAAAAAAAAAAAAATAGTGGATGGACGGCTAAAAGGGTGCCACCAGCAAATATAACCGTCCAAATTGAAGCTCAAATATATACATATACTAATGCTTTGAGGAATCCAAAGCCTAGGCATAAGCAGAGTGCGCACTATGGCTTACAAGTGCCAAAGCACAGTAGAGCAAGTATACACATGGAATGATGAATGGGAAACTTTAAACATGCCTAGCCACCATAACACCATCATTACAAATCACAAAGTAAAAGTTCAAAAGATATGCTGAAAAGTGAAACAAATGCATCTGCTTTTCCAGTTGGTTGACTTACACATGAACGGTTACCAAGAACAAAATGATTATATGTATCAACCATTCACATCTTGCATCTCATTCCTTCCAATTACACTATGTATTAAATTAAAAATGATATATCTAAGAATATATGAGAGAGAACTCTTCCTACATTACTACAGCATGCACTCCCACCATGAGACCATCGGCACATTCACTTTCTTAAGCTTGCAAACTATAACTTAAGTGGCAGAGGAAAATAATTCTATGAGCATATATAAGAAGAAAAATGAAAATAATATAGCTGAATATAACCAAGTGCTGACTAAGTGTTCATGATGAGAATTAAGTTAATTACCTGATCAAACTGGATTTAGTGAAGTTTGCATGTATGCTAGCTCTAATAAGGTCAAGTAGCGACAAGAAAAAGAGAGAGAGTGAGAGATCTTGATTGTTGTATCAGAAAGGAATTCTAGATTTATCAATCACATATGTTGAGAAAAGGGTTTTCATAACTGATCTTTGAGGGTTTCTCATGGAGAAATCTACAGAGCCAATTTGGCATGCTGGTCACCTCCAAGAAATTAAAAACCTCAGATATGGAGGTGGACAGAATGCCAAAATGGCTCTGCAACAAGGCCCCACGAGAAACCCTAAGAGAGTGTAAGATAGCTGAAGCCTTGAAGAATAGATATATGTTAATATGGTTTGGTTATTACGACTAAGGTGAGCTATGTAGAATGATTTAATAAGGAGCTTTTCAAACGAAAGAGGTAGACTACTTTATGTATAAAGAAGGTGCATGAGCGTGCATGGTGTTGTACGATCAGCAAGATACACATATGTGGGGGGCGTCTCTTTTCAACATTAGGTCATTCTTTTCTATAACACTTACTGGTTTTAGAGTTGTACTTGTAGGACAACGTTGCCCTTCTTTGGTAGAACCCGATCTCAAAGTCTAACAAAGTGTACCATACAAAGCTAGGACTTTGTTGTTAGGTCTGGAGTTGGGTGTGGAGGATATGGTTTTTAGTTGACTACTTTGAGGGTAATGTGATTAACCTGCACGCTGGAGTTGCTTTTTGACTTGCTGTGAAAGTTGAATGCAAAATGGGCTGTAATTGTCTTCCACTCACACTTTAATCACCTTGTCAATGTCGTTTAGTAATTATTATTCATCTACTTAATTATGATAATAATTATTATTAAATAAGGTCTGACATATAAAAATGTGATTCTTTAAATATGTTTAGTTGTGTGGTTTAATCAGTAACTTAAATCTTTTTATTTTTGTTATTCCCAGACAATGAAGAAGCATGTGAACCGAAAATATTGAATATAGCCTCTATTACTCTTGAGTGAATTTTAGAATAACGAACGGTAATCATTTTTTATTTTATTAATTGTAAGTGTTAGAATAACTAATTTTTATTTAATTTAATAATGAATTATTAATTGTGATATCATAATATAATAATATAAACCGTATAATAATGTTCTCCTAGTCTTGTCCTATAATAAGTTACATTTGGTGAATTCTATAGTGTTGTATTTAATAATATCATCAAATAACATAATCTAATCCAATAGTGAATAATAACTTTTATCCAATAATAAATAATAACTTTTATCTAATTCAATAGAGAATTATTGATTACGGTATCATAGTGTAATAACATAAATGATATTGTAGTTTTCACAATTATATTTAGTCTTGTCTTTTGACAAGTTTGTTACCCAGTTTTCACATTCTAAACCTTAAGACAAGTTTTTTTTACCTAGTTTTCATATTCTAAACCTTTTTTTAACTTATTTTCTTGTCTTTTTTCTATTTGTATCATCTCTAGTATTATGAAAGCTGATAGATCGAAAGAGCAAAGTTTGAGGATTTATATGCTCTGGTTACATTGGAAGAGGAGGCAAAATGAAGTTATCTTGGAAAGAGAAGAGATAGAATTGATTTTTCGGTAGATTTCTTATTGATTGAATGATCAATTTTACGTCATGAAACACACCCTAGTGTCAATATGGAGGCCTAAGAACATCTCCAACCCATTTTTTATTCTAACTTAAACTTTTAATTATAAAGAGCAGTTTAAAAAAATAAGATTCCAATTCATTCTCTAACTTTGAATTATAGAGAGCTAAATTTTACTCTTTATATAAAATATAATTAATACAATTCAGTTTTTCATATATATCGATCGTTGTCATCTTATTTTCTATTGGTTTTTTTTCTTAGAAAACTTTTTTCTCTATGAATAAAATAAAATGAAAAGTGAAATATAAAGAGTTAATTAGAGTTAAATAAATTTATTTACTTTTTATATTTAAAGATTCTTAAAATGCTCTTTATTATGCTCTTTATAATACATGAGTATGTATCAAAGAGCTAAGCCCTTCTTTATTTCTGTTCTAGTTCTTTTATGGAGTTAACTCACATTGGGCGCTTGATGGTGGACCATGGACGTTCGATTAACACTTATTATTGATTAAGCAGTTGGAGGCGAACGTCAACCACCAAAAGCTCTGCTATTTCATACTGAGATTTGGGTCCATATGTATGATCTTCCGATGGGCTTCATGTCAAAGAAGCTGGGTAGAGCAATTGATAACTATATTGGTAAGTTGTTGATTCTGATCCTAATAACCTAATGGCGTCTAAAGGTGAATATGGACGTTTCATTTCAAGGGTGAATATAGACGTTTGGTCACCTCTAAAATGCATTATAGGAGGAGATTGGTTTTAGGTCAATTTTATATATGACCGGTTGCCGATACTTTATTTCATTTGTGGAAAACTCGGACACGTAGAACATGTCTCTGAAATTCTTTTTGAAAGCTCACCTGGTTAGTTGGCGAAGGTGTGTGGTGCTTGGCCACATACACCAAATCAATGACAACAAATGCAAATTGGTGATAACTGGTTATGGTCAACTCCATCAAAAAAAAAAAAAAATGGAGGTTGGAGGTAAAGGAAAGGAGCGCTTGATAGCATAGTCGTGGATATGAAAAGTAGATTGGGGGAACCAGTGGACCTGAACGAGAGGGATAGTTTGAAAATTATTATGCTATGGATGGGTTGCATAAAAGAATATTTAGTAATGATACGACCGCATCAACTTTTTTACAGTGGCTGGAAATTGGTGTCTAATCAATCCCAGTTGGAGGATATGTTGAAATGGTTGTTATGCAATGTTGGAGCCTTTGGAAGAATCACAATGAGATGGAAGAACAAGTTCCAGCCGGTTATGTCTGTGGTCAATACTGCCATATCTTTTTGGAATCAGTGAAACATTGCCTAGGTTCAATATCAGAATAACAAAGCTCTCTAGGTACAGCATATGGATGGTCATGTGGTCCAGTGGAGAAAACCTGAACAAGGGTGATTAAAACTTAATGTGGATGCTGCAATTTTGAAGATTCCAATAAAATTGGGCTGGGATGTATTATTAGAAATTGCGATACTGCTTTTGGTTGCCCATTCAATGATAATGACAGGGTTGCTGGGCTCTGCAGTGGCTGAAGCTTGCAGTGTCCGTTAGGCGTTGAGTTGGGTGAAGGAAACATAGCTATCAAATGCTATTCTGGAATCTGACTCTCTTCTGGTAGTTCAGGCCATTAAAACTTCTGTTGATATTGGTTCTACGCTTCGTTTGGTTATAGATGATTGTACAGCTATGATTAAACAAATTGCTAATATTAATCATCTCTTTGTTAGATGATCTGCCAACAATGTTGCTCATCTCCTGACAGCGACAGTTGTATGTCGGATCTTCTGAGTTGGTATCATAATCCCCCAGTTTTTAGTTTCTGCTTTGCATGCTATTGCTTCCTAGTTGAATGAAGTGCTATTTTTATTTTAAAAAAAAAAAAAATTGGTTGCAAAAAGTGCAAAATAAAAAAATTTTACGTCCTTTTTTTGCTTTTGGTTTTCCTAGTAGATAAGAAATAACTAAAATAAGGATCAATAAGTGGAAATTTATTAGGAAAATTGAAAAAATTTATCTATATTATTTTATAATTATTTTTTAAATAATTCATGTGATAGGATATATATATATATATATATATATATTAATAAACTAAAAATAATATAATATTTTACAATATATTTTTCTTAAAAATTAATGAATGAAGCAAACGTATATTTTCTTAAAAAAAAAAAAGAACAAAACGGAAAATACTATTTAAGGAATAAGATATACCATTTAAGAAGTTACATCCTTTGAACCAAATAAGGCCTACATTTTTTCCGGTATGGCATTCTCAACAAAAGAACACCACTACACCAACATAAAATCATCACCATTTCCAGCTCTCATCTACCTAACTTATATATATATATAATGATGTTTATGTCATACATACAATAGAAAGGATCAAACGGTCTTAGTCTCAAGTCTGAACCAAAACTGATATCTCAATTAAACAGGAAAAAGATTGATTATAGCTGGGTTTTAACTATAGAAAAAGTGTTTTAAAGATCAAACAAACTCAATAAGTAAAGAAATTAAGAATTACAGACCAAATTATATCTCCCATATAAGTGGATCTTTATTAGACATATTTGTACAACATGAATAATGTATCAGATAGTTTAGACAGACATGACTATGCATCAGATACTTGACATAGCCATGGCAAACAATTGTTCATCGCCAAGATGTTACATTAAATCATCCTAATCTTAATCATATCATACCAAAATCCCGAAATTTTACAATTTTCATTTTAGTATTTTTCTATTTCCCTAATGAGACATCTACATTGATTTAATAATTTTACTATAATACAGCTGAATACAGAATGTTCATCCTATCCCCTAAATCAAGCACTACGCTGATCTAGCTGAGAATTCACCTGCCTGACCTGCCATGTGGAACTAACATGCAGAAGAATTGAAGATAGCCAAGACACAACTCAGAATCTAATACATATTCGACATGAAACTACGAAATATACTTTGCAACGAGCTATTTTACCGATCCATTTTCGATTGACGGGCTGTCATTTTGAACTAATTTCTCAACTGGATTATCCTGAGCCCACACAGCTGCATCCAAGTACCCCAGCTCAAAAAGCTTGTCAAGAACACCATCTTCTGCTGGCTCCAATGCCCAATTGAAAAGCTGAAATGATATGCGATACATGTTCAATAGCTTATCCTGAAAGAAGACCTCAATCTCATAGCTACCTACCTCTCTTGGGCTAGCTCTATTTTCAGGATTGCAGTCTGGACTGATCCCAATTCCTTCAAGTCCTAATCTACTGCCCGAGAAAGCACAAACTCGAACCTGCAAATACCATTTGAGCAGGCACTTTTAACAACCAGAAACGTGCGATACTTTTTTAACACAACAATTAGTCTCACTTGAACAACAATAGTCATTATTCCCACCAATACACATACCGTCTGAGCAGCAGATGTTGGTGGCATAAATAATGTCAAACCCCCATCAATGCAAAGTCGATTCCGGAACATTGTGGCAGGTCTTGGTGCAAGATAACTGCAATTTCAACATATTTGCACTGGATTAGACTTCTAATTTAACATTGTTAAATAGACTAACAAGTATTTCAAGGCAAAAGATATATATTCACCCTGGAATAAAAGAAGAAGTGAAAACTGCATTTATGAGATCTTCCTTGGAGTCAAATTGATCCACTAACAAACCCCTAGGCCTCCACAGAATCTGAGTTACAGCAACTGTGACAGAATTATACTATATTAACAGAGTGAAAGTGCATATCAACAGAATTTTTCTTTTTTTAATAAAAAAGAGGCTTTAAGTGTACATTCTCAAGTGAGTTCCATAACCCATAAAATTAACTATGACCAAAATTGCCTATAAACCATCCAACCAATCCACACAATGACAATGCTGCTATTGCTTCTAGACCAAAGAGATCTACATGAGCAAAAAGTTAATCAATTTTTTTGAAAAAGAAATATAGAACTACTGAAAGCATTACACACAAAAAGAATGACCAACAATACTAATAACAACATGCGTAATAAGATATGCATTTAGAACTGGTATCCAACAATTAATAAATCACTAGAATTTGAGGACACATTGAATCTAGTTTAACTTCCCTCCCTTTTCACATTAGTCTAACTTTTTACAGCTTAGACTAATGCAATTCTGCCATCACATCTGCCTCGCAATGGGGTTCGTCTAATCTACATGTACAATACACATGCATGTATCTCCAACAGGTTCTTCCATAGACCTGGGCGTATACACCCATCAAATTAAGTAATGGTAGAATATATGGTAAAAAAATAATTTATTATCAAGATTCCCTATTCACATGAGAACTTTCAGAAGTTAGGTGTATAAAAGAGCCTATATATACACCCAGGTGTATTTTTTATTTCCCCAACTAGCTACTCTTCTCATCAAGATGCACAAGTTTTATCAGAGAGGAGAAAGAAAATCATTCATACCACGAACCCTCCCATTGCACCTAATATGAACATCATCCGGCAGAAACTTTTCAAGAACATCCCGAAGAACAGCCTGTGGAAAACCAATAGCAAATAAATACTAAAATCTCTGCTTTTTTTTTTTTCCAATAAATCTTTGTCTATCCTTTTTTGCCACAAACTTTACTGCTCAAAAAGCGAACATAGAATTACACAATGCATATGGTCTCAGACCAAACTAAATAAATTTATTTTTCCTAGAGAAGAAATGTTAGCACCAAACCACATAAAATTCCATTGGATATAGCAAATGAAATTTACCCCAAGTCGAAAAGCAGTCCCTCTTAGCCGGCAGTCTTCAGCCAATATTTTGGTAGCTTTTAGGGCCTCCTGCATACTAGCCCCAGAGGCAATCACTGCACAGACTATGGCACCAGCAGATGAACCAGCCAATGGAGTGGTTTCCTGTGTCAGAATATACAAAGAAAGATGAGAAAGCAACATTTTAATTTAATATCAAAATTGTAGATGACAAAGAGAAATTTCTTTCTTTTTCATTATCTTAGCAGTTCACAAAAGGGATTTGTCACATCAGAGAATGAATGGGAGAAAGAATCTAGATAGCCTACCAAAACTAGCTTGGGATGAGGACTTAGTTGAATTAAGTTGTGTCCACAAAATAATGAATAAGTTTAGTTGAATTAGGTTGTGTCCACATAATAATGATTAAGCTGAATAACTCAAGAAAATAGCATGAACTAGGCTAAATCATGATTGCCATTTAGTTAACCCTTACCAGTGTAAACATTCCTCCAAAGAAACATATCTAGAAATTCACTGATGCATGACGGATGTTTAACATACGAGAACATTTAACTTGAAAGAAAATACTATCTGTCCTTGCACCAAGTTTCATGTTGTTTCCAATATTGAAACTTCCAAGGGAACTCCGCGACCAAACTTTAAGTGACTTGAAACTTAAGCAAAATAAAAACAGCAATCTCCTATACAAAAAATCCTCCAGATTATAAATATCCAACACTGAAACTTCTTAGTGAAATCGAGGACCAAAATTTAAGTTCCGACATATGTCAGTAATAATTCAGAAGATTAGCACATGCACATTCCCCAAGCATAAAAATATACATTTTTCTTATGTAGTTGCATCCATCTTTCCAAGACAATATCCCTCTGAAAAGAAAAAAAAAAAAAATCTAAATCACATTATTAAAGAAAAGCGCCATACGCATAGAATACTCAAACCGAAAACAAGGTTCCTAGTTACATATATATATAAAACAACATAGAACAACAAATAGAGCTGCCCAAATTGTACTCTACTAATAGTAAACAACCAAAACTCGTAATTTCTAAGAGTCATACAAAGAAAAGCAACCCACAATTCATATTTATGACAATAAAAATTAATAGCAAAAATAACCCAAAATTCAACTTCCATCAATAACCCGCCAAAAAAATGATAATAAAAATCATAAATTATGACTGTAAAAATCAAGAATTCACCGACCTTAATATAACCCTTTTCAATAAGCAACTGGGCAACACCAAGATGATAAGGAAACAACAACCCAGCAGCAGAAAAACTAAACCCAGGACTGGTAATGACAGACCGTTCTTTCTCTGCCTCAATATCCTTAACCCTCTGTTCCCATATCACTTCGGGCTCTATTTCATCCTCCCTCACCGAACCAATTCTCTCCTCGTAATCCACGCCATTCACATTAGATTTCTGAAACAACGAAATCCCAGAAGCCGAAGAAGAAGAAAAGCTTCCTTTTTTACCACTTTTCAACAGCCGCGACGCGATTCCCAAAAAAAGCTCGCCAGTGGTGACGGCGAACGACTTCTTCTCCGGCAGTGGCGGTGGGTATGTGATTTTGTTATGGTCGGAGGAAGAGGAGGAGAGTTTGATGGAAAGGGGGAAGCAATGCCGGCGGTTGGCGAGATGAGGATTGGGACAGAGGGAGGGGGCAGTTGGGGAATTGGGGAGGAGAAGAGAGGAAAGGGAAGGAGCCATAGATGAAGAAGAGGGTCTGTTTGACTTCTTGGTGAACAACATTGTTTTAAAAACGTTAATGGCAGAGATTTTAAAATGTCAATGTCAATATCGATGTGCTTTTCATTTGTTTTGGGTTTTGGGTTTGGAAATTGTTCTTGTTTTTATGGTTTGTCCTGCTTGTTTTGTCTTTTCAGGCTTTTTTCTTTTTTAAAAAAATTAATTTTACCATTTTTTTTCTTTTTTGGTATATTCTTTTTATAATTGTGGTTTTCTGGAGAAAAAGAGAAAGAGAAGAAGGAGAGGTGGTGGTTTGTGTTTTATTTGTTTCTGAATCGAATGGAAATTTAAAAAAAAAAAAACAAGAAGAAGAAAAAAGAATAGAAAGTGAAACTTGATTTAAGATTCAAAATGTATTAAGTAATGAAGTTTAAACCATCAAGTTTTAGATTTGAAAACTTGAAAAATTATAGTTAATTCGTTTAATTTGATAAAGCATTTAAAAAATTTCGAAGTGATATGATTTATAAATTTTTTTGAAAAATATAATTTATACATTTTTTAAAAGAAATGTAAGGAACAAGTATTATGTATTTGGTTTTACAAGAGAAAATATCATTTATTTAATAATTTAATTATTGAATTCTTTTATAAAAAATAATTGAATATTTAATTCATAAGTATGATGATGTAAATATAATTATCAAAGATATACTTGATTTTAAAATTTTTGTAAATATTCACTAGAAAATATAAAAAAAATGTTGAATAACAAACTCACACTTGACTTATGAGTTACCAAAATCTTACACAATTTATTTTTTTAAAGGCTAAATCAATCAATCAATATATATTATTAATTTTAGTTTGAAAAATAATTTTTAAACTATTATTTCTCATTTGTTAAATATTATATATCATATAATTATATATCATTATTTCATATTATATTATTAAAAATTGTGACATTAAAAAAATTTCAAATAAGAAAATTATCATATCAAGAAATTTTAAATAGAAAATTGAAAAATTCAATTGTCATGTAAAAAATAAATTTTTTAAATAGAAAATTAAAAGAAAACACTAAAAGTTAAAAAAAAATAAATAGAAGTTAAGATCATATAAAAAATTTTGAGCAAAAAATTTTAAAAAAAAACTCTTCAATATATATTATTAATTTTAGTCTCAAAATTATTTTTAAACTATTGCATTTCATTTTATAAATTGATTAATACAGTCACGTGCTATTATTTTATATTATGTTACTAAAAACTGTCATATTAAGAAATTTCTAAATAAGAAAATTATCGTATCAAAAAATTTCTAAATAGGAAAACTATCGTATCAAAAAAATAAGTAAAAAATTAAAAAATCCAACTATCATATAAAAAACAAACTTTCTACGTAGGAAACTAAAATGGTTTATTACTTATTTATAAATAATTTATTTTAGGTTTATTTTTTATTTATGCAACAATCAATAAACAAAAAGAAAAAAAATAACAATTGAAACATAGATGTCATCTTCAACCTCTAATAAACATAATTTTCTCTCTTTTCATAATTAATTTTTAGTTCAAAAATGTTCATTTACTAACTGTTTTTCATTTAAAATATATATATATATAAAAAAAAAGAAGAAAAACAATTAGAATTTAACATTATCTTCAACATCTAACAAAATACGATTTTTTTATAATAGCATCAAGTAAAATATATTTATCACAGTAAAATATTTTATTTTTATTTTATTACTTTTACTTTAGGTTTATCAATTCAAAATTTTTTAAAAATAAATAAATAAAATAATTTTGAGGAAACATTCATTTTAGGTTTATTTTTTGTTTATTGATAGTTGCATAAAGAAAAAAGAAAAAAGAAGAACAATTAGGACGCAAATATCATCTTCAATCTCTAAAAAATACGATTTTTTTATCTCTTTATGTTTGATTTTTAGTTTAAAAATATTCAATTATTAACAATTTTTTATATAAAATATATAAAAACTCATGATTATCTATTTTAAATAACAATAACAACAAAAATAAGTATTAAATCTTAAAAAATAAAAACTCACATATATCTCCTTTTTTTTTTATCTCTAAATCAACAAAATATGTTCAAAATCTAATCAAATTAACTTATTCTTCTTCTTATTCTTTTTTTTAGAGAGAGAATTAGTGGAAGAAATTGAGAGTATGTCATTGTCTTCTTTTTCTTCTTGTTCTTGTTCTTCTTATTTTTCATTCTTCCTTTTCTTTTTTTTTTATCTTTTTTGTGTAAAAAAGTAAAGAACAAT
>CATIWR010060027.1:0-30529 GCA_949677035.1 Omphalea diandra
ATTTTCTTCTTGTTGGACTAGGTTGGTCAAACATAAGTAAAAACTCTCTTTTGATCTTGACAATATAGAATGAAAAGTTCTAATATCATTTCTAAGTGTTGTCTTTGCAAAAATTAAGATAGGAACTCATTGAAAGTTGAATGGAAATGATAAGAAGCAAAATACTCCAAGTATCAAAACTGTCTCATAAGTCATAATTGGGATTTTTGGAAAGGAACTGTTATCTCAAGAAAATTTGAGAACAAAAGTTCCAGTTTGATTTGGGGTGCCTGTCACGGCTTTGGTGGTAACCACTATCTTTGAATGAATAAAAATGGACCCCAAATGACCAACTAAGCTCAGTCACATGTCATGATAACTGTTTGAAGTTCAAAATTCATGGGTGCGACATTTTAGTAGCGACCATGATCTACCAAAGCTTGAAAATAACTACTAGCCTTCTAAAATTGCAATAGCAAATTTTAATAACCATTAAAGGGTTCCAATGGCTAGTTCTTTAAAGAACCTATGCCAGACTACTAGGTGTTACTAACTGTTAAACACATTTGAAGATCTTGATCGCAATTAAGTAAAATCTAGTGTGAAATATAGATCACGTTTGTGACCTACAGTCTCAACTATGATCTCTCTTTGATAAGTATTAAATGCAGGATTTTGCCAACTAACTTTAGAGATTTAGGCATAGTTTCATTTTTAATGACTATTTGGTGGTTGAAACTTATAAATACTTCACCAAATGACTTTAAATGCAAGAGGATAACATTTAATTATGGCCAAACTTTTACAATTAGATTTCTCAACACCTTAGCTCATTTATTCTTTGTACTTTAGGTTGAAGGTTAAGTGTTAGCTTTAAACACTTGCGATTGGGTTTTAGAGTGAGCCTAAGTAATAAAATTCTTGTATAAATTTATGTGTGTGCCTTAAATAGAATTGTGATAAGGTTCAACATGAGCCTAACACCAAGTGTGAACTTATAAAACACCATTAAGAGTTAGTGAAATACCCAATTTGAGAATTGAAAAGTGGATGTAAGGTTGATTAATACCTGAACCACTATGAATTACTTGTGTTTATTCTTTTCCTACTCTTTCTCTTACCTTTAATTGCTTACACTTCCTTTATAAATTTTAAATTTTGCATCAATTTAACCCATCCTTTTTGGTGCACAAGAGTCAATAAGTGAAATTAGAGCATGAGTCTTAATTCTTATCTTAATTGTTGGAGAAAATTTGATGACACAAAAAGGAATCCATTCTCACCTTAAGCTTTTCTTTGATGGATCTAACTATGTTCATTAGAATTATAGAATGGAGATCTATCTTGATAATGATGGGGTGGATCTTTGGGATGCTGCTCTAAAGGAGTGGAAGCCATCCACTGGAGTGGTGGATGGTAGTGAAGAATTACTTCTAAGAAAAGAATGGGTTAAGGCCCATATGAAGGCAAATGGCAAGAACAAAATAGTTATGACAATCATCTTGAGTTCTATTTTAAAAGAAGAATGTGGAAGAGTTCAACATTGCCACATTGCCCATGAGATATGGAAAGCTCTAAAGAACCACCATGGGGGCATTATGCAAGTGAAGCCAAGTATATTAGAGATGTATATGATGGAATGAAAGCTTTCATGATGAAGGAAAGTGAAATCGTCACTGATATGACAAGTAGACTCCTTATCATTATCAATAATATAAAGAAGTATGGGAGAACACTCACCAACCGTGAGGTAAACACCAAAATCCTCACAATGCTTCCATTAAAAAAATTTAGGGCTAGGGTGTGTAGTATAAAAGAATCAAATCGTGACATTAGAGAAGTACCAACTGATGTTCTAATTGGAAAGCTTCTTACTCATGAAATGGTGATCACGAAAGATGAGGAAATGGGGAGGATGATAGTACAAAGAGACAAAGGAGAAAAAAAGACTCTTGCTTTCAAATCCTTTAGCAAAGGCAAAGAGGTAGAAGAAATCTAGAGTGAAAGTGATGAAAGTGAGAAGGAGCTGAAAAAGCTTGTTATTATGTTTAGGAGATCCAATGAGCTCATGAAAAGATGAAAGAAAAGAAAGAACCTCAAGAAGACATCATCCAACTTCAAAGAGAAGAAAAATGATGTGACTTGTTTTGAATATGGGAAGCAAGGCCATATTAAATTTGATTGTCCTAAACTCAAGAAAAAGAAGAAGTGGGAATAAAAAGAAAAAGGACTTCAAAGCAACTTAGGATGATAACTCAAGTGAAGAAGAAGAAGAAGATGAAGTTGCCAACTTTTGTTTCATGGCTTTAAAGGACTCCTCTAATGAGGTAAACACTTTTTTCCAATCTTATGATGATATTGATGTGTATGAGGATGAGGATGAGGATGATGAGTTACTTGAAGCCAAGTTATTAAGATGTGATAAATATAAATTTAAAATGAAAGCTTATAAGAAACAATATTTTAAATTTAAGGAAGATTTTAAGAGCTTAAATGGTCTTATTTGTAGCTTGAGAACCTCTAATGAGGAACTCAAAAAATCTTTAGAACAAATTTCTCAAACTCCATCCTCAATTGATTCTTTAAGAAAAGAAAATGATTTTTTGAAAAATGAGGTTATTGAGTTAAGGAATTTCATCTCAAAATTTCATAAAGGGAAGGAAGTTTTGGATATACTCATTGTATCTTAAAGACCATCCCTTGGGTTCAATGTAGCTTCTTCATCTACATCTTCTCCTCTCATCTTCATTAGAGCATTTACACCTTAAACCTTTAGCACAAAGATGATTAGAAAGAAAAGTGTTCTTAGCACTAAGTCATTTATGCCTAAAGGTAAAGGAAAGGCACCCGAAGTCTTAAAGGCTAAACCTCAAAGAGCCAATCATGTTTTCATGTATACTAAGAGGCATGCACATAAAAACACTCCTTTTACTTTTTACCATTCTTGCACTTATATACATTCACATGGCCAAAGGGTGAGATGACCTTTCACTTATACCAAAGGGTCACATAAGAGAAAGGCTCAAAATTCTAAACTATAATATCATTATTGATTGAGGTATAAACATATAAATGTGTTTTGCTACATTAGAAAGGCACACCACAAATTAGAGGATCCTTTTAAGCTTAACCCTAAGGACCTAAGTATACTTGGGTACTTATATAAAGATGAACTTATTTTATTTTATAGGAATGCTTGGAAGCCATCAAAGAGGACAATGATTGACATATGGATAGTAGGTGTTCAAAACATATGACTAGAAATAAGAAGTTATTCATATCTATTAAGGAAAAAGACGATGGCAATATGACATTTTGAAACACTACTAAGGGTAAGGTAATTGGCATTGAAATTATTGGTAAGAAAGATTGTCTCCTTATTGATAATGTCTTTTTGGTTGAAGGTTTGAAACATAATTTGTTAATTATAAGTCAATTATGTGATAATTAAGTCTTCTTTGACTTTAAAGAATGTCATGTTACTACCTTAGTAGATAAAAAGGTAATCTTTAAGGGTGAAAGGAGAGACAACACCTATCTAATTAACTTAGGTAATTTGGTTAACAAATCCTTCAAATGTCTTATGTTTATTAGCAATGAAACATGGTTTTGGCATAAAAGACTTAGCTATGCAAGCATGGAGCTTCTTCAAAGTTTACCTAAAAGATAACTAGTTGAAGGTATTTTAAAGCTCAAGTTTGCTAAAGACAAGACATATATACCATGCCAAATAGGGAAGCAACGTCAAACAACCTATAAGTTAAAAAATGTTGCAAATATATCTAGACCTCTTCAACTCATTCATATGGATGTAGTTGGACCTATTAGGAATGTTAATCTTGGTGGAAAGCATTATGCATTTATCCTAGTTTATGACTATTCTAGGTTCACTTAGGTTAGTTTCTTAGCTCATAAGAGTGATGTCTTTGATGCTTTTAAAAGTTTTGCTAAACGTGTTCAAAATGAAAAATGTTACTTCATTTCTTCTATTAGAAGTGACCACAGAAAGAAATTTTAAAATGAACTTTCTAAAAACTATTATTTAAAGAATGGAATTTCATACAATTTTCTTGCTACCACAAAAAAAAGGTGTTGTAGAGAGAAAGAATAGAACATTAGTTGAGATGGCAAGGACTATGCTCAATGAGTATTCTTTTCCAAACTACTTTTGGCTCGAAGCCATCAACACCTCTTGTTACATTGCAAATAGAGTTTTTAAAAGATTCATTCTAAATAAAATCTCTTATGAGCTATGGAATGGAAGAAAGCCTACTCTTTCATACTTTAGAGTCTTTGGGTGCAAATGCTATATTTTGAATTCCAATGATAACCTTGAAAAATTTGCCTCTAAAATTAATGAGGGTATGTTCGTAGGCTATTCCATTAGTAGCAAGGCATATAGAGTATAAGTCCATAGTGATTGAAGAGTCAATAAATGTTGTTTTTTTTTATGAGTTTAGTAAACTTAATCTTTGAAAAGGTACTTTTATTGATGATCTTATAAGTGACTTTGAGAAGTTTGAGCTCAATCTAATACCAAAGGAGAATGTGATTGAAATTGATGAGCAAGAGCCAACTCAAGATCTTGAACAAGTTCAACCACAAGAAGATGAGAACCAAGCTCAAAAACTTCTTAAGGATTAAAGGTACTCAAGGAATCAACCTAAGGAATTAATCATCAGTGAGACCTCAAAAGGAGTAAGCACTAAGCTCAATTAAATGCATTAGATAATAATTTTGCTTTTGTTTCTCAATTTAAGCCAAAATCAATTGATGAGACTCTTGAAGATGCTTAGTGGGTGACTTTTATGGAAGAGAAACTCAATTAATTTGAGAGGAATTAAGTATGAGAACTTATTCCTAGGCCTAAGGAACATCCAGTTGTAGGTTACAAATGGGTGTTTAGGAACAAGTTAAATGAGTAAGGTTTCATCAATAGAAATAAAGCTAGATTGATTGCCAAAGAGTACAACAAAGAGGAAGGAATAGACTATGATAAAACCTTTACCCCTATTACAAGGTTAAAGGCCATTAAGATCTTGTTTGCATTTGCATGTCATATGAATTTCAAGCTTTTTCAAATAGATGTCAAAGTGGTTTTTTAAATGGTTTCATTAAGGAGGAAGTTTATGTAAAACAACCTCTGAGTTTTGAGTCTCACGATTTTCCCAAGCATATTTTCAAACTAACTAAAGCCTTATATGGTTTGAAACAAGCTCCTAGATCTTGGTATGAAAGGCTTAGTTCATTCCTTTTGAAAAATAATTTTGAAAAGAGTAAGGTTAACACAATATTATTTATTAAAAGACATAACAATGATACACTCATTGTTCAAATTTATGTTGATGACATAATATTTTGTGCTACTAATAAATCTCTTTATGA
Source organism: Omphalea diandra (assembly GCA_949677035.1). Taxonomy (NCBI): domain Eukaryota; kingdom Viridiplantae; phylum Streptophyta; class Magnoliopsida; order Malpighiales; family Euphorbiaceae; genus Omphalea; species Omphalea diandra. The sequence goes on from CATIWR010060027.1 coordinate 5,365, forward strand.
AGTTTGACAATTATATGACTAAGGAATTTAAGATAAGCATTATGGGTGAGCTCAAGTTCTTTCTTGGCCTTCAAATCAAGTAAAGCAAAGATGGCATCTTCGTCAACCAATCTAAGTACACTAAAGAGCTTCTCAAAAGATTTGGAATGAATGGCTGCAAGAGTACCAAGACACCAATGGGCTCAACAGTAAAGTTTGACAATGATGAATCAGGTAAGCTATTGATGAAAAAATATAGAGGTGTGATTAGCTTTCTCCTCTATCTTATTACATCTAGACCCGATATCTTGTTTAGTGTTTACTTATGTGCTAAATTTTAATCATGTCCTAAAGAATCTCATTTGCATGTAGTTAAAAGAATTTTGAAATATTTACATGGCACCATGCATTTAGGATTATGGTATCCTACGAATTCATCTTTTAGCCTTCTTGGATATTTAGAAGCAGATGATGTCAGTAGTTTATTGGCTATAAAAAGCACTTTCAAAAATTGTCAATTTATTGGTGAATGTTTACTTTCATGATTTAGCAAGAAGCAAGTTTTGGTTGCCTTATTCACCATCAAAGCAAAATATATAGTGACATGTTGTTGTTGCATTCAAATTATTTGAATGAAACAACTCAAGGATTATGACAAAGATGTTTATCACATTCCCATTAAATGTGATGACACAAGTGCAATAAATCTTTCAAAAAATTTCATCCAACATTTAATAAGCAAACACATTGACATAAGTCATCATTTTCTTAGAAATCACGTGCAAAATGGTAATATGGTATTAGAATTTATTGATACTAACAACTGACTTACTGATATTTTTACTAAACCCTTAAATAAATAGAGATGAACTTCATAAAAAGAGAACTAGGGATGCTTGATGGAAGCTTTCTATAGTGAAAATAGATCTCATTGTATGTATTCATGATTGTTTGATTGTTAGTGTTGAGATATTTGATATGTATGATTATTGTGCATTTGATGTGTTATTGGATGAATCAATTCAACTTGCATTTGAGCTTTTCTATGTTCAAGTGCATGAATTGTTCATAACATCAAATTAATCACCCTATATTTGGGAAATTTTTCAAAAATTTTATTTTAAAAGTGTTTTAAAAAGTGGTTTATAAATTGCGATCAAGACTGAAAATCGTGGTTGCTATTTACAGGTCATGTTGGCTTTCAAGCTGTTTTGCTTTGCAATTTCAAATCGTCGCCACAAAAATTTAAATTTTAAAATTTTTAAACTGTTGACTTTGTACCTTTTAAAGAATTTATTATCAATTACTCACATTTTCATAATCTGTGGTCGCGACATGTGTATAGTTGTCGCAACTTACAAGTATCAATTAGACCCACATTAACCATTAGCTTCTCAAATGGTATAACCCCTTATTTGCTTTATTTCTAACCACATATAGTTGTTTTGAACCTATTTTCTAGTTATTTAAACCCCCTGAACACCTTATCATCCAATTTTCACTTCTTCTCTTCTTTAAACCTCTTTTTTCTCTTATATTTTCTCTCCTCTTCAACCTTTCTTCATTTATTTCTAATGGCTTTTAAGAAAAATCACAAGAGCTAATAAAGGAAAAGGGCATAGCGCAAACCCCCCTTCTCTAAGACCTGCTATTCAAATCCACCTTTGAAAAGAGTTACAAAGGAGGGAAAAGAAAAGTATAAAGCCAACCAAAATAAGTGATTCAAGCAAACAAAATCCTTTCAAAATTTCTCCTCACCGCCTTTGGCCTTAAAGGTAGAATCAAGGCTTTTCTTTCTAACTTGTGCTGGATTGAATTCATATTTCGTGTAGAGCCTGGTTATAAAAAAATTGTAAGGGAGTGCATGTGCACAATGCAAATAAGTAAAAAGGCCAGATCAAGGTTAGACATGTATGGATTGGTTTTTAAATGCTTTGGTGAAGAATATTGCATCACCTACCCACAAATATGTTCTTTTTTTAACTTTCAAATTGGAAACACCATCCTTTTCAACCTCTCCTTTCTTTATCTCATCTATTAATATTTTTGGAGTGAAATCTCTATTGAGAAAAAGCATGACCCTAAAAAGTCATTAGTTAAAAATATCAAGACCTTACCCATTTGGTTCTTTAACGCATCAACACCTTCTTTATCAATGCTGGGGGTGATGGTAATGAAAAAGTTAAACCTTTCTTTTTTGTTTTGTCTTTTAAAAAACAAGCCCATCCAAAGTAGGCATTTCTTTGTTGATCAATTGGCTCACAAAGCCTTAAACCAAAATGTCAATTCCTTTTCCCTTCCCATGTTATAACCATTTATAAGTTTGTGAGGGGCACTTACCCCTGTAATTGAAGCCAATCTCACTCTTACATACCTTCTTAACAAAAACTTCCTTAACTTCACCTACCTTATGAATGCTAAAGTAATAAAAGTTGATTCGTATGAATATGTGCTAGGTGCATATGGGGCAAAACATCAAGAGGCTTCATAAGGCTCCAAAAGAAAAGGGTTGGTCATTGAGGAAGAAGAAGATGAAACTCAAGAAGAAGAATCCCTAGGAGAATCCAAAGTAAACCCAAAGACATCTACTTCTTCTAAACCTTATTCTTCTAAATCTTCTTTGGCTAAGGTTTCAAAGATGTTGAAGAAAGTCCTTAAGACTTAACTTTCTTCAACATCTACATGCAAACATTTTTGACATACGAAAGAAGCTTGGCCTTCCCTCTCCTTACCATCCCCCTAATTTTGAGTTTTATGAAGATGAGGAGGAAGAAAAAGAAGAAGCACCACCACCACCACCACCACCAACCACAAATGTTGAAGAAGAAGAAGAAGAAGAAGTCTAAGAGAGTGAGGATGAAGAAGAAGATAAAATTGATGATGATATCTCATCAAATTTGTAGATCTTTTCTATTTATTTTTCCTTCTTTTTTGTGTTTTTATTTTCTGGTTTCAAAGTTTAAAGCCTTTATCCTATGATCAAACATGTGCCTATTTTTCTTTGAATGAACAAATATGGACCTCATATGATCAATCAAGCTGAGCCACATGTCATGATGATTATTTAAAGTTCAAAATTCATAGGAGTGACATTCTGGTAGCAACCACGACCAATGCTTGAAACATCAAAACTCTAGTTTAATTCATGGTGGCAGTAATGGCCAACCTTCTAAAATCATGATAAGGAATTTTGAAACTATTAGAGGGCTCCAACGACTAGTTTTTTAAGAAACCAATGCTAAGCTGCCAAGTGTCCCTAGTCGTTAGACATTTTTGAAGATCTCAATTGTGATCAAGTAAAATCCAATGCGAAATATAGATTGTGACTGCGACCTGCAGTCTCGACCGCGATCTCACTCTCACAAGCATTAAATGCAAGATTTTGCCAACCAACTTTGAAAATTTAGACATAGTTTCATTTGTAACAAGTATTTAGTGGTTGAAACTTATAAATACTTCACCAAACGGTATTGAATGCAAGAGGATAACATTTCATTATGGCTAAACTCTTGTAATTTGGTTTCTCAACACCTTAACTCATTTATTCTTTGTGATTTGGATTGTTAAAGGTTAAGTGTTAACCTTAAACATTTGTAATTGGGTTTAAAAATGAGTCAAAGTGACAAAACTCTTGTATAAGGTTTAGTGTGAGCCTTAAACATAATTGTAATTGGGTTTAGTGTAAGCCTAAACACTGAGTTAGGTGTGAGCTTGTAAAACACCATTGAGAGTTAGTGAAATACCCAATTGGAGAATTGAGGAGTAGATGTAGAGTCGGTTAATACCCGAACCACTATAAATCGTTTGTGTTTATCTGTCTCCTACTCTTTCTCTTGCTTTTAATTACTTACACTCCTTTCACAAATTTTAAATTTCTCATTAATTCAACCCTTTTTTTTGGTGCGGCCAACACTTCTCAGCAATTCAATCCATGTGTTGTATTAATGCTCATTTTAATAATAAAATATTACCAGGTAAGTGTCAGCCACAAGTCCAATTATCGAATTCTGACCAAGTGACTCGATTTACAAAGACTTGATAGTTTCCGACTCGAATTGTCAAAATTGAAAGTTTATGTGAAATTTGCAATTTTCATGATAGTTGGTATTTTTTCATAATTAATCCATTTTGAAATTTTAATGTTAGGAGAACAAGGAAGACATTGATTGAAAAAGGGATGATTTTATTTTTTTGTTAGAGGTTGAAAAAGAGATGATAGGTGATAGTAATTTTGAAAATTTAATCATTTTAAAAAATACTACTACGCAATATAATTATTATAATAAATTTAATTTAAAATTTTATAAGTAATTAATTAAATGATTAAAAATAAATATGTAAAAATAATTAAAATTTATTATTATTTTATAAAAAATTATTATCAAGTAAATAAAATAAAAAAAATTAAAAATATAATTAATTAATATAATGTATTTTAATAATAATATATTTTTTGATAAAAATAATAAATTTATAATTTCACTTTTCTTTTATTGGACTTCTTTTATCTTTTCAATTTTTATTATATAGAAAACTAAATATTAATTATTATGGATGTGAATAATTTTCTATATTGTTAAACTTTCTAAATTATTTTTATATGAAAAATTTTATATAATGTTAAACTTTTTATATTATCGTTATGAGATTAATTATTAAAATGATTTAGATATTATGTTAGATTTATTTTTTTAATCAACTCATATTTTTAGTTTGTATTTTTTTCTATTATATTAATAATAAATATAAATAAGTTATCTTTAACTAAATCACTACAATATAAAATTATAAATCATAATATAATTATTAATAGTTATTGTAACATAAAATTATAAAAAAATAATTTGATGTTAAAAAAAAATCTTATGCTTTTTCTGTTAACTTAAACTAATAAAATATGAAACTTACTACTTAAATTATATTAAATAAAACGTATATTTGATGTGAAGTGTACTAAATTATTTATGTAGTATATATTACTTCAAAATTTGAAATTAGAATGAAGGTGATTGCAATAAAAGATTGTCTATTGATTTATATTTTTAATCTGGTGTGACATTATTTCATGATAAATTTTATTAAATTTGAATGAAGTAATTTTTGACAATCAATTAAATAGATAATATTAAGTATTCTATAATAAAAAAAAAATAAAATTAACATACCATTACAAACTATATATACATATGTAAAAGTAGGAAATTGCAATTCTGATAATATTGTGAATATCAAGTGTGTATAGAAAATCTTATTAAGGGAGAAAAAAATGTGTAGATGTTTATTAATCCAGCACAATGTAAGCCTCTCATGAAAAGCAATACCATATATCACATCTTTGAGAAAAATATGTGCATGTCGTGGCGATGTCTTTTGAAGTCATAAAGGAAAATAATACAATTCTTTTTGGAAATTATAAGAGAAATTGAATCAAAATTTGCAAAGATTATTATCTTGATTATGTGAAAAGGTTTACAATTAGACGTAGAAATTTTAAACACATTTTATAATTTTAGCTTCCTATTAGAATTTTCATTTTTTAGATTTTTTTATTTTCTATTTAGAAATTTATTTTTAAAATAGCAGTTTTTCCTATTTAGAAAATTTTTCTTCGATATGACGATTTTTTATAATATAAAATAATGACAAGTGTTAAAATTTTTAGTTGACGTGATATATTTCTATTATGTAAAATAATGATACATGACTGTATTATATATAATTATATGATAAATGATAAATAATCATTTAAAACTAACTCTGAGATTGAAATTAATAATATATCAATATATTGATTTAGTTACTTTTTGTAGTTGACTAACAGTAAAATATAAAAATTAATGGAAGAATTTTATAGTATAATGAAATTAAAGTAGAGATACATTTTAATATAATATATAAAATAGCAGATTAAATAATATAATAAAGGAAAACAGAGAGACTCAAAATATTTAACCCAATATTGATTACAAAATATGCACGTGGTTAGGTAAATATTCTTTTTTTAAATAGATAGTACATGCATACTGTTTTTCAACCTTATTTTCTTAATTTTTTTATTTTATAATTTCTTTTAGAAATTTGTTATTTGTATTTATAGTTCTGTACTTAAATAATTTTACGTAACAATTTATTTATTTCATAAAATTTTTACCTCAAATAAATTTTAAAATTAGTATATATATATATTTGTTACTTGATCTCTCACAATAACTATTTTTGGGAGAATATATATGTATATAAAAGGGTCTTATCAAAGACTTTGTACTTTTAAAAAAGAATAGTTTAAAAACTTCTCACATATTTGAAGAAAGCTTAAAACTTGCTTTACATTATCATTAGTTGGAAGTAGGGGAAAGCATCACATCAACTTGCAAGTAGAAAGGGGTGTTTCGCATTTCTACTGTGAAATTCTGATTTCAAAAACAAAATTAAAAAGATTTTTTCTTATAAATAATCATAAATTTTTATAAATAAAAAATAATTTTAAAAAATTTAATATTTAAAGTGTAGCAAAAGCAGTTTTCGTAGTATAACTTTTGGTGGTAGTTATATCATCTTCCTTTTCTTTTCATTGCCCTATTAAACGGTTGGTGTTTTACAAAAATCTTAAATCACAGTCCTTTTCATTGCCTTTTGGTGGTAGTTATCATCGTCTTGTTCTTTTCATTGCCTTATTAAAGATAAGGGTTTACAAAAATGTCAATCGGACAAGTCAGGCATTAGCAGTGACAATGGCAAAAAGAGGGAGCTAATAACCACTAGTTGTGCTAATAATTGACCCAAGTAGACTTACTCAAATAGTTCCAGAGGATCCTTAACAAGAATTAGCTAAGATGCCAAATCAATGTCAATTTCGTACTCCAAAGATAACTATTGGCAAGAATTAGCTAAGATGCCAAATCAATGTCAATTTCGTACTCCAAAGATAACTATTGGGAGATATAAATATTTCATACACATAAAAATAATACACCTTATTATATTCAGAATATACATGCAAATACATCAAATTTATCGGAAAATATAAAAGAAAAAAACTCACATTATTGATTTGCTTTACACGAGAAATTAAAATGGGAAATTGATTTTGTAACTTTTCGTTTAAAAACAGTGTGCAATTTTTTTATTTTCACTTACCTAACTAAACATGTTTCTTTTTGCTTTATACTTCAAGAAAAGTCTAATAAAATGGAGCCCCCTCAAGATATAGAATAGATAATACCACTAGCATAAAGAATTGATGCAAAAGTGCACATTGCCAAAAAAACAATTAGGTAATTAGGTAATAGTCCCTTTTTCAAATGTCCAGGCAAGCACAGCTACATGTGAGTTGGTCTATTCTATGAATAGCACTTCCATGGTTGATCAATTTTTACGCTTTGTTACACGAACATAATTTCTTTACACAACTTCAAAATTTGCAATCTACTACACAATTTAAGGCCCAAAAACTGAAACTGAAAACCTCAGTCCAAGTACATTACTACTGATGAAAGAAACTGTGGAGAGATTATCATGAGAGCAAGTTCAGCTCCTACAAGCATTATAAAGTTGCTTTCAACACCAAATCAACCAACTTTTGAACAAAAACCAGTAGGAAATGTAATCGCAAATAAAGAAAAGCAACATCATCCACAAGCAATAAGAATATGCAGTAGAGTAATAAGCAACACATAAACAAATGATGAGATTATGAAGACGAGGAAGTAGAAAGCAAATGAATAAATCACTGATCTGGGAAATGGGTTAAAAAGCACCAACTGCCTTGATGTTTTCTTTAAGAAACTGAAAAGGGTGTCTGCATTCCTTGAAACTTTTGCAATTGATTGATATATCACTTCTTCTTAACACAAGTAATATGATATTGTAAACCCAATGTATTAGCCCATTCACAACCTCAATGATAATAGTTACAGAACTCTCAAACACTGCTTCTCTAGCGAATCTTGACAATTGTACTTTTCTTGAAATAAATCCTCACCAAGCAATTAAAAAACCTCCCTTCATAAGAAACCAACATTCCGATGAGAATGTAATGAATCATATAGCATGCCCAAACACAACTCCATTGTAGATGATCAGAACATAATGATCATAAACTTAACTACGATGTGTATCTTACATTCTAGATGGCTACAATTTATGGCAAACATCATCCCTTGTATTCTAACTAGAAGCTGGCAGGCTTTTTGCTGAAAAGGAACACATATTTTCTTGGGAATGCACAAGGACTTTCACAAAGAAATATCAGTCATTTTCTAAATTAATCTCAAAATATCAAAATTAAATTGAATGGGACTAACATGTTATACATGAAACAATTGAAAGGTAAGAAAGAAACATATGGCTAACTACTAAGAGCACCTATTGAGCGTAGTTAACCAAAGATTCAGTGATAACATACCCCATTTAGCTTTTCTTTACATGCACTTCAATAATTTCGTCATCCTCCATACTAAGGCTATACGTTCGCTGCTGGATGGACTCTGTCCCCATCAAAGGAAAATACCAAGCTTTGGATATTAAGTTTAGATTTATCTGCATCTGTTTTGAAGAGCCGCTCAAACTTGCCACCCTATTAACATGGAAGAATTCTCACTCACAGGGTTCTAATAGTCAGAAACACAAATTGACAACTGCAATATTTGAGAGGAAGTGAAATCATAATGAAAAATGAGCATTATTTAAATATTTAGATGATTAAATTAGATTTTGATTCACAAGCACTTGCATCATAAAACCACCATCTCCAGATTTGCTAGTGACACAAAGGGCGCAACAACTTAAAGAAAACATAGTACATTTGGAAATATCTACCAATAAAATGTTTTAATGTTCTGTTAAAATCCACCAAAGTAAATGGCTTAATGACAAAGAATCTCTTGAAAAGAGAATTTTTTTTTTTTTTTCCAAGTCTGAGAAGGTGAAATCCCCATCCAAGGTTCAAGCTGCAGAGGAGATTGAAAGTGATGAAAGATGAACAAGGTTATATAGATGTAAGATAAACATTATTCATGCCTTTTTGGATAGGAAAGAATTAGAGCTTGCAAAATATATTTCTTAAAATAGAAAACTACATTCTATTTTTTGTTCAAATTTAGCATTTTCTTTTCATTTTCCAATTTGATGCTTGAAACGAGGAACAGAGAAGAAAACCTGCCATTATGACCTCTTAAGGGTGTCGTCAATCATGGCATCTTAAATGAAATCGACCTAAGAAGAACAAGGAACAATTACACAGGCACTAACTGTGAAATTGTAAAGTAGACCTGTGCTGAAGAGCCCTCACATAATCCAAATCAAACATGAGATAGAATAGAATCACAGGATAATAGCGTGTATTAGATATGGTATAAAATGATCCCTCATAATATTGTGAGCATGCAATTCTCATTCCCTAGTTCCCTAATCATACACAAAATTAATATGAAGTCAACATACAACAAATCTCCATTTTAGCTAGGGATGTTCAATTTCATGGATAAAGCTTAAGGCAAAATATGTTTTGGCAGAAGGCAAAACACAGATTACACATCTATACTAATGAAGGTGGCTTATGATTGTGTTAGTTTTTGAACCATAACATGAAAATATGAAACCATGAGAAACAGAAGACAGAGCACACTCTCTAAATTGTTGTTTTCTGTTACTCCAACATTTTTCATTGATATATATTTACATAGTACAAAACATATTGCAGCAGCATTGTGGCCATACACTGTTGCAAAATACTGAAATACACCTTAACATTAGGTAACCTGATTTACTTAAACATGGAAGCTCATACTTTTGCACCTAACATTACTTACAAAGATAAACAAAAAGATTACATCTATCAGCAAAGAAGTATTTAGAAAAGTTTCACTAGTTAACACTCCTTGAAACTTTTCTTAAAGACTCCCAGCTTGCTTCTTAGCACATTGAACTTGCCACAAGGAAGAGTTTTGGTGAGTATATCAGCCAATTGCTCTTCAGACTTGCAATGCATTAACTGAGCATCTCCATTCTTTTCAACTTCTCTTATAGCATGAAATTTGACATTTATATGTTTCGTTCTCCCATACTGGACAGGATTCTTAGCAATAGAAATAGCAGAACTATTGTCACATCATAGCAAAGTAGCTTCCTTTTGAACATAATCCAAGTCTGTCAAGACCTTTCTAATCCATATAGTTTGGTTCGAAGCTGCTACCGCTCCAAATTCATTACAAAGCTGTTTGCATTTCTCATAAATTTCAGCTAAAGACTTGGTCTTTAGCACTGGAGAATCTGATTCAGCTTCTTGATCTTCCACATCATTTGCAATTTGCTTTTAGTTATCAATTGTGGCAAGAATTTCTGTGACTTGTTCCAACTTTACACTTCTTCGAACTTGGTTATTATCTCAATCCCAATATGTTTCTTCATCAACTCAAATATCTTTACTGATTATGATCTTCTTGGATTGCAAATTGAACATTCTATAACTTTTAGATATTGCTGCATATCCTAAGAAAATTCATAACTCAGCTTTATCATCCAATTTGGATCTTTTAACATCTGCAATATGAGTATAACAGATTGATCCAAAGGTCTTTAAGTGTTCGGCAAAGGGATTTACTCCTGACCAAGCCTCAATTGGAGTTTTCCCTTGAATAGCTCTAGTTGGTAGCCGATTCAAGAGATATACTACTGTGTAAACAGCTTCAGCCCAAAAACTTCTTGACAACTTCTTTTCTGCAATCAAACATCTTACCATCTCCATCACTGTCATATTCTTTCTTTCTGAAACTCCATTCTGCTAAGGAGTGTAGCTGACAGTTAAATGATGACTGATCCTCATATCTTTGCAAAACACATTGAATTCATTGGAGGTGTACTCCTTTTCATTGTCTAATCTCAACATTTTAATCTTGCAGCCACTTTCAGTTAGCTTTAAACTTCTTAAAGACATTAAACATTTGAGCTTTATTTAAGAGAAAATACACCCATGTTATTTTATTCAGATTATCAAAACAAAATAAAGTACTTATTCTGACTTAAAGATGGAACACTCATAGGACCACATAAATTAGTATGAATAAGCTCAAGCTTATTCTTGACCCTTGCAACATTCTTTGATGAGAATGGCTTCCTCTGCATTTTTCCCAACTAGCAAGCATCACATAAACCATCAATGCAACTAATTGTAGGCATGTCTCTAACCAGATTATGAGATTGCAAAAACATCAATGCACTCATGTTGAAATGACCATACCTTTTATGCCACAAACTAGAATCATCATGTTTGGAAACAAGTTCTGAGTGATTCACTTGATTCCAATTGATTGGAAACCAATTACCAACTATTTCAACCTTAGAAATTTCAGAATCATTTTGATCAAAGATAGTGTAGCCATTTCCTTTGAATGAAAGTGAATATCTCTTTTTCAATAATTGTGCAACACTAAGTAAATTTTGATCCAAATCTGGAATCAACAACACATCATGAAGTAATTTTGCTCCTTCGCTAGTGTGAACAGAAACCATACCACTCTCATGTGCTTGAACAAATGCTCCATTTTCAAGTTTGAGTCTAGTTCTATCAGATTTGTTTAGAGAAATAAAGGGCCTTGAGTCTCTAACCATATGACTTGTGCAACCACTATCCACATACCATACATCTTTTGAAGCTGAGTAACATGTTGCATAGTCATAAACAAACGATCCTCAGCTTAGGGCTGCTCGTTAGTGAAGTTAGCCTATTGTGTAGGTTGCAATTAAGATTGATTTTGTTTGGATCTGCAAAACTTCTCTCTATGTCTTACAATAGTTACACTAAATTTGAGGCTTCCCCTTATATCAACAGTCTTTCACCAAGTGATTTGTTCTTTTGCAAATTGGACAATGAGGAATTTGCCTTTTGCAGCAAATTCAGTTGAGCTTTCACCTCTCTTACCTTTTTCTTTTTGATCATTCCCTTTTCTACCATGATTCTGCTTCTTTTGATCTTTTTTGAACATGTTGCTTCTCTTTGTTCTTTGCTAGATATGCATCTTCAACCATATCATCATTTCTCATGGAAATTCTTTATTCTTAAACTTGTAATTTGCTGATCATCTCTGAAATAGTCAGCTTTTTGAGGTCACATGACTTTTCAATGGGAGCTACTTTGGCTTCAAATTTCTCAGGCAAGTTGATCAACATTTTCTCCACTACTTTATGATCTTGGACAACCTCACCATAGAGTCTCTTCTGATTCACAACTTCCAATAACTTGGAAGAATAATCTTTGACAGGCCCATTCTCCTTCATCTTCAACATTTCAAACTCTCTTTTGAGAGTCAGCAATTTAACAGATTTGACTCTTTCATTTCCTTCATATCTTTCTTTCAACTCATCTCATATTTGCTTGGCTGTTTCAAGATGCATAATGCTTGTAAACACAACATTTGTCAAGGTTGAATGCAAACAAGTGACTGCTTATCCCTCCTCAATATCTCTTCCTCGTGTTGCTTGATTTGAGCTATAGTGGGATTAGCTCTCAATGGTGAAACTTGTATATCTTGATCCACAATCTCCCATAAACCCACTAACTTGAAGTCTGATTTTATTTTAACAGCCCATATCTGATAATTTTTCCCAAAAAATTGAGAAATAGTAGGAGCAGTGTTGCTTCTTGAAGCCATCTAATCACTCAGAGGTGTTTAATCTCTCAAAAACAAGTGCTTGATCTCTCAAGAACTCTCAATATTTTTGTTGATTTAAACCTCACAACCCATAAAAACAATGCTCTAATGCCACTATTAGTTTTTGAACCATAACATGAAAATATGAAACCATGAGAAAGAGAAAACAGAGCACACTCTCTAAATTATTATGTTTTGCTACTGCAATATTTTTCATTGATATATATGCATAGTACAAAAGATATTGCAGCAGCATTGTGGTTATACACTGTTGCAAAATACTGAAATACACCTTAACATTTGGTAGCCTGATTTACTTAAACATGGAAGGCCATACTTTTATACGTAACATTACTTACAAAGATAGACAAAAAGATTACACCGATCAACAAAGAAGTATTTAGAAAAGTTTCATGAGTTAACAGATTGGATATTCCAGAAATAATAAGCTGCAAAGAAGAAAGCTCAACTTAACGACCATATTCCAAACAAATAACCAAAGCAATCCAAAATAGAATATAGTAAACAACTCGAGTAGAATATAGTATTACTAGAATGATTTATGATAATATTATAAGCATGGCAATGGTTACTGAACTCATGGATAATCTTAGGATGACAAGCGCTTTGAAATTCCAAGAACAATAAATTGCAGTCAAGAAAATTAAATGTAAAAACCATACAAGTGAATATCCAAAGGAAACTATTAAGCTCATCCTTGTTTTGAATAGCAACTACTATTGCAGCTCTTTCAAAAGGAGGCTTTTTATGGTTTCTTTACATGCATATCAATCATGTAATCATCCTCCATTCCGCGAATATCAAGGGTTTAAGCTTTTAAATATTAAGTTTATCATTATTTGGGGTAATTTAAATCAGCGGTCACTGAAACTAAGCCCAAATTCTATTGTGGTTATGAAAAATTAATTTTATTTAATCAAGTCACTCAACTATAATTACTATTTCAATTAGAAAAATCCAGCCAAATTAAGAATATCTAGTGATCTAAATGATGACCCAAAGACAATTGCTACTTTTCCATACATATTCCTACCCTAACTAAGTCATCAAATTTTATATATAATAAAAGTCAAGTCATCATTCAGGTCATCGGCTATTTTTAATCTGGCTGGATTTTACTAATTGAAATAATAATCATAATTGAGTTACTTTATTAAATAAAATTAATTTTTTTATGACTACAATAAAATTTGAATCTAATTTAAGTGACTACTAATTTAAATTACCCCTTTATCTGCATATCTTTTGAATATCAATTCAAGCTTGTCATCATATTAAAAGAGAAGAGCAACAAGTCACACAGAGTTTTAATTGTCAAAAATATACATCACGAAATCTAGAATATTTTAGGAATTAATATATTAAAGAATAATGAATGTCTATTTAAATATCCAGAGGAATAAATGAGAAACCCGTAGTCACATAGGCACATGCATCATTAAATGACCCCTTCGAAAATTGCCAGGTAGAGGAGCTAAAAAAAAAAACAAAGTTATTACATGTTTAAAATTCATCAATCTAATTGAATACTTGCATAAGTTAGAATCTCTTCAAAAGAGTAAAAAATAAAGAAAAAAACAAAAAGAAACAACTTGTTGACAGAATGGAACCTATCTCATTTTCAAGTTACAAAGCAGACAGTCTGTTGAAGCAGCTGTTGCTTGCTGTTGGAGCTGCTGCTGTTGCTGCTGCATATAGGAGTGACAGCAAGTGCTGTCATTTTCATTTTTTTGTATTAATTAAACTTAAGTTAAGCAGTTTTTTTTTGGTATTTTATTGTAAAAAGAATGTATGGGTTTCCTTGACTTAAGCAAAGATTCAAGGAAGACCAATCTTGCCTAAATCAAGGAAAAGCAAGTAGTTGTTAAAAGTAGTTGCTCTTGTAACCTTTTGTAAACATTATGTATACCAATGAAGTATGGGAGCTGCTGTGCTCTTTTCCCATGTTTTCTTCTTCTTTGTTCTTCATTTTCATTACTCTTTTAAGTTAGTAAATATCCATCTGTGTCTCTTTAGTAGAATATAGAGTTATCTGTGTAGGAAGAAGAACTTTATGCACACATTTTTATATACAAATAAATTATGCTTATCAAGTTAATTTTTTTAATAAACAAAAACCAACATTTTAATTTTAGTTAAAAATTTTTCACTTTCCTTTCCAATTTCAATTCGGTGCTCGAATGCAAAAAAGAAAAGAAAAAAAAAAAGAGTTGAAAGCTACTCTTGTAGCACCTCTTTTAAGTTAACAATCCTTATAGAATATGGTATATAATTTCTTCAGAGTATTCTCATATCCTAATCCATACCACAGTCTTATGTTAATATATAGCTCTTTCCATTTTGGTTGTGAAGGTTAAATTTCATGGATACGAAATTCCAGAAACAATAAACTGCAAAGGAAAAAGCTAAACACAATCAAATCATGCAAATAACAAAATAAATAAGTGTACCTCAAACTGTTTGAGCTCATCTTTTTTCTTGAATAGCAATTAACATTTTAGCTCTTCCATAAGGAGGCTTGCTGTTTGCATGCGCATCAATAATGCCATCATCCTTCATGCTAAGACTATTGGGGGTTGCTGTGTGATCGACTTTGTCCCCATCAAAGGAAAATACTAAGCTTTGAATATTAAGTTTTACCTTTATTCGAATATATTTTGAAAAGTTGCTCAAACTTTTCATTCTATAAAAAATGGAAGAATTCCAATTCACATCATTCTAATTTAAGAAATATATACAATATCAATATAACATTTGAAATGATGTAAAACAGAATAGATTAACTAGCAATTACTTAGATATCCAAAGGCACCAATAAGAAACCCTTAAGATCCATAGGCACTTGGATCATAAAGTCCCCCACATAAGCCAATAAGATAGAAAAACTGGATACAAATCCCCTGATTTATTAAACAATGCTTATAGAATATAGTATGCAATAATTACTAATGACATTATGAGCATGGTATTCTCATTCCCTAATTTACTAATCACAAATCCCAATAATCCTCAGGTAACGTACAGCATTTTGCAATTTGCGTTTAATTTATGGTGTAATTTTATAGATAATCTTCAGGTGGCATACAATTGGAAATTCAAAACGATAAACTGCAAAGAAAGTTAAACCTAATAAATTTTCTGAGAAAATAACTAAAAGAAATCCCAAGTATACATTGTGCATATGAAACTGGTTAAGTTCATCCTTGTCCTGAATACCAGTTGCTATTTTAGTTCTTCCAAAAGAAGGCTTTGCTGGTTGCTTTCCAAGCACTTCAATAATGTCATCATCTTCCATGTTAAGGCTACTAGGGGTTGCTGGTTACTATTGGATTAACTTTGGATGGAGAAGTCTAGTTGGACATATGCATATTGCGACAAATAGTTTGGTTTTTTAGCTCTTTACCAGATGATATTACTGCGAACAATTTACCAATGTGCTTGCTCATTGGAATGTGATGTACTGAACCTAGAATATTATTTGGTTAGGTTATTGTTATGTTAAGTACATTGTTTCCTTTCTATTATCAATGATATTACTACTGTTCTTATTACTGATGTGTTCTTATTTTATGGATGTGCAGTATTAATGCTAATGTTATTTTACGGAAACTACATTTCTTGTTACACGTGCTCTGGACGTTGAAAAGGGAGAGCAAACCGATTGGTTCGGTTTATTCGGTTCGATTTTTTATTAAAATCAATCAAATCAAATTTTATATTTACAAACCAAATTAAACTGAAATTTTTGAAAAAAATCAAATAAACCAAATCGATTAAACCAAATTTTATAGACCTACAAATTAAATAGAATTAAACCTATAAAATTTCTATCTAGTTCGGTTCGATTTAATTAAATTACATGTATTTTAAATTTGGTTTTATTCAAATTAGTTTGATTTATTAATAATTTTTGTTTATTAGATTTTTTTATATAAGAAATCAAACGAAAAATCGAAAATCCAAATTTTTTTAAATAAAAATCAAACCAAACTGAATTTTATTAAAAAACTGAACCGATATAATTAAATCAATTGGATCGATTTTTTCAATCCAGTCCGATTTTTGCTCACCCCTTTAGATGTGCAATGTTAAGGTTAAGTTTTCAAAATAATGGACTAGTTACCCTCTTTTTTTTTTTTTTTTCCAACTGAAAATAGCATTCCTTGATCAATCATTGATCAAGAAGAGGATGATATACATCATTGCATATTAGCTTTTCTTAATTAATAGGAATATTTAAATACCAACTTAGGTTGTACAAAAGGGATTTATTTTTAAGAACCCAATAAGTAGACTAATCGAAAACCGTAGCTAATCTTTTGATATCCTCAAATACTAGTTTTATCATCCAAGGAACCTTCTGGATTTAGTTGTTGACACATGCAATTACTATCCAAGAGTCATATTTACAAGCGATCTTTTGTAGGTTGAGAGAGCTTGCAAAATTGACTACATCTCAGAGCATAAACCTGTGCAAATAAACGAGAGCGACAAACTTACCTCTTAGCTTTGCTATTAATTAACTTTTCATCCCAATCTTTACAAACAACAACAAATAATGTTTTTCCAAACTGGAATTTGCAAAAAGCATCGGTATTCAGTTTGAAAATACCAATGCTAGGGCACTTCCAACGAACTTGAGGCTGCTGACTATGGATGACAAATGGGTGGGTGTAGATAAGGGTTAAATGGATATGGTGATAAATTATTTATTTACTCATATATAATCTATTTAATATTTACATGGATACTTGTATCTATTTAATCTCATTTAATTTATATCTATTTATTTATCTAATTAAAATTTAAATTGCATAAAATTAAATATTTCAATTGAATTGCAATTAAATTTAATTTTTAGTAAAAAAACAAAATATAACTTTATTATCAAATGACGAAAATTACTAAAAGATAATTTTTAAAAAATAATCTTATTTTATTGTAAAATAGAAAATTTATTAACAAAAAAAACCCATAAATCAGTTATTTAATATATATTTTATTTCATTCTATCCATAATATATAAATAAAATATATATTTACAAATGAAAAAAGAATTTTAATTGAAGGTTTTTTATTATAATAAAATTTATTGTTTTTATTTAAAAGTGAAAGTCTATAACTGAATGAGAAACAATTTTTATTTCTCCATTCTGGGGTTCCTTCAACAAACGAGGTTTTCACTGCATTCTATTCAATGTATGTATCCATATAATAGGATTTCTCTGCATTTGGCTTCAAATGTAAAATTTTATCTTATAAAAGAAAGAGAGGAAGGTGTAATTACGAGTAATTCGATGGTTGCGCTGGTAGATGTGATAAGTAGTAAAAAAGGCGCAGATATGTTTTTTTTTTTTTTTTTTTTACTTTTTTTATAATAAATTTTTTTACAATTGAATGAGAAACAATTTTTTACTTTTTTATAATAAACTTTTATTTATATTCAAAACTTTTATATTTACAACTTGTAAATTACAACTTTATTAAAATTTATGTTTAAAATATTTTTTTTCACTTTTTAAATATATATCTTCTTTATATATCTTATTCAAATATATTTTTTTTTATATTACTTGCATAAATAATTAATATAGTATTTGGTTTTAGTGATGTATATATTTGTTTACACTTTATAAAATCATATAAAAATCATTAAAAATTATCGTAGAAAAAGTATTAGACAAATGACATTTTTTACCCAACTCATTTCAACTCATATATGAATAGGGTCAAGTGGGCAATAATGCATTTAATATCTATTTAAAATATAACTTATTTATTTACCACCATACCCATTTTAAAAAGGATGGATATGGGTAGATAAATAGGTATGGGTGAACTTTGTCAATCATACTATTGACTAACCTTTCCACAACTTGAATCTAGCTCATTCCCTAACAAAAAACTTGTTTGGAAAGAGTGACTTGGGGGTCCACAGGTCTATTGAAAAAAATCTAGTCATTACGAGCAAGCCATATAACCCATGCCACATGAGCCAAGAACTCCACATCTTCAGGAAGATTTGAACTGTCATCTTCCACAATTCACTAAAAATTAAGGAAGAAGATAAGTTAACATAAAATCCAAATGAAGACATGAATCATGTTACTCTAGCATGACCACAAGTGATCAACATATGCATAACAGTTTCAAGCTCAACTCCATAAACAGGATATAAATTAGAGCTACTGTGTTTTCTATAAAACAAATGGTCAAGCACAATTGTGAAGTTTTTAGTAGAAGACCAAATAAAAATTTTTAGTTTAAGAGAAATTTTCAAGCTCCAAATATCACTCTAGTTGTTCAAGCATTGTCCATTGGTTGAGGAAGATGGAAGAGCTCATAAAGCAAGCAAATTACCCCTGAGGATGATTTTGTATCCTTTTTTATTGAATAAGATCTAGATCTATTTGAATGCCACATCATATCATCAGTGTGGTTGCTACCCCCTACCGAAATCTTAAGAATTTTGTCCCTATCCAAGGGGTTAAATAGTTGATTCAATATCTCCAATTTCCAAGACTTGGTATCAAGATCAATAAGCCTAGAAACCACAAACACATCATAATTTGTAGGCTTGGATGAAGATACATTGAAATCAGGAGCTTCGAGAATCCACTTGTCCTTTTATATCTAAATAGATCTACCATTCCCCACATTCCATCTACACCCAAAATCTATAGTGGCTCTACCTTGGATAATGCTACTCCAATACCATGATGCAACTCCTCCTTTTAGCTTACAAGAAGTTTGATGAAAGGAAGAATATGCCTTGAAGTACTTGTGCCACTAAACTCTGTGACTCAGACACTATTCTCCAACTTGTTCTAAGTAGTAGAGAGCTTCATTCATGATCCTAAGATTTTTGAACCCTACTCTTCCTTTGCATTTTAGCACACAAAGCTCAGACCATTTACACTAATACAGTCCATGGTTTTTTCTAGAATTAGGCCACCAAAATCTTGACAATATTTGTTCCATTTTATAGATATTTTAATAAGAAAGCTTGAAAATAGACATGAAGTATATTAAAATAGCTTAGACTATGGCTTTGATGACTCCCTCCTTATTGTGGAAACAAGTGTTTATTTCCATGCATTAAACGTTGCTTGCATTTTGTCTAACAGAAAATGGAATAACTATGCCTTTGATTTACTCCATATAGTGAGGACCCCCATATAGCTATGAAGATAAGTAGATTCCTTCATGTTCATTATTTTAAAAATGGCCCTTTTGTTGTCAACATTAATATTAGGTGTAAAAATCACATTAAATTTTTGAAGATTGACCCTTTGCCCCAATGCTCTAGCATATGCAACCAAAATATAGCTTAAATTATGTGTTTTTGTCGTTGTTGTTCTACCAAGAATAAGCATATCATCCACAATAAGGATGTTAGATAAGGTTATACAATGAGGCTTGACCTTCAAACCATGGATTATGCCCATGTTAACACCATTATCTAGCATACAGAATAAGATCTCTAAGGCTAAGATAAATAAGTAAGGGGATAATGGATCTCCTTGCCTCAAACCTCCTTATGGTTTAAAAAACACCAAAGAAACTTTATTGGTTGCAATATAGAATTGCATTGATTTAATCCAAACCATAATTCTTTTAAACCAACAACTTGCAAATACCATTCTCACTAAAACAATCTCGAGAAAGTCTCAATCTAGCCTATCATAAGGTTCAATCACATCAATCTTTGGAGCCATATTGCTAATTTTTCCTCTTTTTTTTAATTTGTAATGGCATGGAAACATTCATGCACAATAATAATACTATCCTAAGTAAGATGGTTAAAAGCTCCTTGAATAGGAGATATTAGTAAAGAAGCTAGGGACATAAATAAGAAACAAAAATTCTAGAAATTATCATAAAGAAGACATTGGTATAACTTATAGGCCTGAATTTTGATAATCTTGTTGGAGCTTTGATCTCAGGCATCAACACCAATCAAGTCATGTTAATGTTTCTTGGTAGACTTTCAGTAGCAAAAAAATTTTTACCAAAGAAAATACATCCTCCTTTACCATATTCCAAAAATTTTGAAAGAATAATCTCAAGAACCCATCCAGACTTAGAGCTTGATAGGAGCCTAATTGGAACACACCTCTTGTAATTTCCTCCTTAGTCACTTTGGCACACAAACTTGCATTCATTTCTGGACTGATTAATAGGGGAACATTATCCTTCACCACTTTAGGTAAGCCTCTTCCTTTTTATTCCAAAGAGTTTTCTAAATAAATATCTTGCATACTTCAACATTTGTTTGCTCCCTTCCATCCATCTACCATCTTTTAGCCTTCATTGATAGGCTTTAGTTTTGGAATACAATGATGTCTCCTAATTTTAACCATTCAATCTAAGCTCTCTGACCCCAATACGATCCTTCTTATTGATACAATTCATCCAAGTGTAGCAACAAATTATTTTCCATTGTTTTACCCTCCTTTATAAATGGAGCTTTATGAATATCTTCTATATCTCTCTTGATCCTATCAATCCTCAATTTGGTATTGCATACTATCTCTATTCTATTTTAGAAGAGTGTTTTTGCACAAATTAAGCTTACTACCAATCATGTTATTATTGCCATGATAAGACTCCCAAACCAACTAAAAAATTCCCATATACTATGGCCAATTAACCTAACTAGACTAGAATAGAAATTACTTTCAACAATGATTACCATTTCGATGAAGATTAACAATCAGAGGCTTGTGATCAAACCCAATAATTTCCCTATGAAGTAGGTAAGCATATGGGAAAGCTTTTTTCCATTCCACATTCACTAAACCTATCCAACCTGGTCTAAATGCAACTATGACCTACCTCTCTGTTAGTCCAAGTGAACAAATCCTTTACAAAACCCAAATCTAGTAACCTATATTCATCCATGAACTAGTTGAATAATGATATCTCCTACCAAAAGCCTCATCTCCCACCTTCCTTCTCATAGAAAGAGGGATGGCTAGTGAAGTCTTCAATACACAACCATGAAACTTCATTTTAGATTTATCCCAGTTATAAAGTTAAACACCTCCTCCTTTTATTTAGCATAAGGAGCACCATAAACCCTTTGTGAAATTCATACTATATCTTCAGTAATTAATGCATCAATGAAGTGGATTGAATTACCCAAAACCTTAATTTTCAAGTCAACAAGCCACCACAATGCCAACCACCTATACTACCTATTAAGTCCACATAACCCACATTCCCAAAACTTGATTACCTTCTCACCCTTTCTAATCTCCTTTTTTTTTTTTTTTTTTTTTGAGGAAAACAACAAAAGGGCGATGTATAAAATAAGCTCCCTAAAAGCTCGAACTGTCCTGGCTTGCCTAAGCCCTTAGCAAGTCCATGCCAACCACTAAGGCTTTTCCAATAATTTCCACATTTGAATTGCAGTTGTCCTTCCCACCATGTGAATCATCTTTATTCTCCTTGTCTGAAGCCAAAATGACATTCTCATAAGTTGATTGGAGTAAAGGAGTTTTAAGAGAGTTTGATTTCATGACCAATTCACCTGTTTTTGCAGAAGAAGAAGTTTCCCTATGTGATAGCGATGTTTGGCTAGAGCCAACATTTCTAGCTAAGGATTTAAGCTTGAATTTCCTATTTTGCTTTTTAGGATAATGTTTTGAATTAATGGACTGACTAAGAAGGGTTGGGTTTAAGTTTAGTTAGGTAAGTAGGTTTATATTAGTAAATAGGCTCGAAAGGAGCTTTGGGATTTTAGGTTTGGGTTCTAAAATGGTAGGCACTAAAACTTGGGTTAAGGAAGAATTAAACCTAGTACTAATTGCTAATCCAACTCCAGATTCCAAGCACATACCTTTCCTGGTTTAGCCTAATGTATCCTTGGTATCGCTCCTCTCTCCCTTTTTGCCTAACTTCAGTCTTTCCATTCTTAAGCTTTCCTAATTATACACTGAATCACCTATTGTTCAGTGTAATTTCAAAGGTTTTATCAGCCATCATTATCACTTGCGCCTCCTCATTAATTGTAATTAGCACCTTCAAGTTTATGCTTTCATTAGCCTTAACTCTCCCAACTGGTGAGGGTATTCCACGTGCTCTTACTTCTTCAATTCTAAGCACTTTCTGATGATTTTGACATCTAGGGGACTGATTTTGACTACTAGAACTAGATCTAGATCAATTTTACACTTTTGCTTTAAATCTAAGGTCCATACCATTTCTAACTAAGGTTAAGTTCTTCATATTGCTCCATAGTCATGTATTCAAGCAACTCTTAATATTGTGATTCATAACTCCACATTTCTAGAAAAAGGAAGGTAATCTTTCATATAGTAATAAAACCCATCTCTCCTTATTTCTTTTATTGTTAAACCATAATGGAAGTGGTTTAGTAGTATATACTCAAACCCTTTTTCTTAAAGAAGAACTCCACTAGAATGACCCGTCCAATATTGAATATGTTTGGGCCAATCCCTCAAAAATTGTACTCCCTATGGTTTTAACACTTTTCTTGGTCATTTGGTCAGATGGGATACCACAAACATGGACCCAAAACCTTTCTTGTGAATATTCAAGGTCTTCCAAAAATAACTCCAACTACCACTCCCTCATTAATAGCAAATTCCTCTGCACATTGCATGGGGCCTTGTCTACCACTCTATTTTTGTCCCTACTAAGAAAAATCGGAATAGGAACGTGTTTCAGAGAGTAAGTTTTTCCACTTCAAATCTATTTTGTTTCACAAACCCTCTCATTTCAACTTGTCAAACTACTTAGTCTCTATAATTTAATACTAACAAATTATTTAGTCCCTCTCATTTAATAATGATAAACTATTTAGTCCTTCATTGCACCTTACAGTCAATTAAGTATCATCAAATCCATTGCACCAAAATTTTTCATTAACCCATGATCTGATTAACAGGTATAAACCAAAGCCTTTCACTACAAAAGAAGTAACCAAGTTCAACTTCTAACTACCCAGTGCTTTTTAAAAAACTAAAACATTTGATTCAAATTTCCTCACCATCCTACACCACGATCCTTATAATAAAAGATATTGCTATAGACATCATCAAGTTGTATATGAGAAACGGTAAAAGTTTTCTAATATCCTAATATCCCCTCCATATTGATTATCTTTTTCAACAAAAAACCATTTTCTTGCTCCAAACTAGTGATTCGATCATTCAACAAAGTGCTTTTTCCTTCATTTTCACAGTTTCCACATGCCTCTGATTTGGACTCTCCATGCTTCAGCTTAGGGTAACAGGCTCTATCGGTTCACACCACCCAATGAATGATTCACATCTTCCGGCTTGACATGAATAATACAACTTGTTTTTATTTGATAGACTCATATTTTGACAACACTCCTTTTTCCACAAAGCATATTCTTTGTTCAGGTTCCTTGCTTCCCTTGCCCAACTAGATCCATTTGCTTCAGACATGGAGAATTCATTCCTTAGTTTGTTCTCTCTCAAAAACATTGGATGTTGAACAAAGTCCTAAAAAATAAATAGAGAGAGAAGAAGAAACCTAATCCTTTTTTATTTACTGTTTTCGGTTTTTTAATGGAATTTTTCACTAAAAAGGAATTATGGCTCTCAGTAAGGGCATTGTGATCATTATATAAAGCGTCTGATAATTTTTTACTTTGTGCTATGACTAATGGATAAGTCGAAGGACCTCATAAGTCTAATAGGGACAAATTAAAAAGATGTTTAAATTAAATTTTTTATAAAATGAGGGATTAAGCAGTATATTAAGATAAACTATAAAAATTAACCAAAAAACTAGAAAAACAAAATAAAAATGGTGGAAATCGAGATGTGAGGAGCAAGACAAATATTAAATATGGAAATGGAAGAATTGGTAATTGATGATATGGTACTATGGCGTTCCTTGGGTTAATCGCAATGACAGGCAAAGGATATAATGGACAACTTGAGAGAAATGGAGGGTTTGAAAAATATATTAAATTCTAATGTTTATTTTAGCACAATTAAATTATATAATCTTTTTATCAAATTTTAACTATTTTCCATTAATTAAAAACAAAGTCTATATAATTTATTTGATATCATATATACTTTTATAAATATAATTTATTTTCAAAATCTAATTCTACACTGAAAACCTACTCTTCTCCTCTATATCCAAAAAAAAAAAAAAAATTAGCCCTCAACGCTTCATACAAAAATAAAAGAAAAATAATAGCTTTCTAACGCATGAATAAGATAGCAAACCCAACAGGAATTCTGTAATGCTCTTACTGTTTGCAATTATAAATTGAAAATAACCTTAAGCAGCCCATGTGGACACCATCACAACAAAGTTAAATCTTCAGTACCATCATCAAGTCATCTACATCTCCATTAAAATCAATAATTATAAAAATTTAAAAAAAAGGAATAATTGAACTGATATAATGCCATGTAATTGTTAGTAAAACATATAAAGTATTGAAAAAGGATACTTAAATTCACACATAA
This sequence comes from Omphalea diandra, assembly GCA_949677035.1. Lineage (NCBI taxonomy): Eukaryota > Viridiplantae > Streptophyta > Magnoliopsida > Malpighiales > Euphorbiaceae > Omphalea > Omphalea diandra. Next base: position 30,497 of record CATIWR010060027.1, read on the forward strand.
ATGTCACCCTACACTTGATTTAATATTTTTTTT
>CATIWR010060029.1:0-33841 GCA_949677035.1 Omphalea diandra
CACTTTGTTGTAAGGTTGTGTGTTAGCCATTAAAACACAAGTTGTAATAAGTTGGGTGTGAGCTTGAAAACACCATTGATTTAGTGAAATACTCAATTGAGTGATTGGGGAGTGGACGTAGGGATAGTTTTGCCCGAACCACTATAAAATCCTTGTGTCTTCATTGTTCTTTCTTCTTCTCTTCATCTCTGCTTTAAAATTTTTATTCACCAATTCAACCCCCCTTCTTGGTGCCTAGGGACAACACAACCAATAGGATTATTTGCTTTTAGTCTGTATGTAAGAGTGAGATTAGTCATCTTAATAGGTTTAGGAGTTGTAAATTTGGCCAGAACTTAAAAAGCCAAATTAGAGAGGGTTTTCCAAGGTTTTCTTAATATTTGTAAAGGGTATTTAAGCCCTTATTTGGTTATTAATAAGAGATCAGATGAATTTTGCTTAAACTTTATGAGGTTGATTCTCTTCTTGAGTTCTTGAGTGGACTTGGTGAGATTATTAAGCGAGCATGATAATTTCACAAAATTAGTTCAATTTAGGTCTTGAATTACATGGTTAATTTAGGATTGAGATTAACACAACTTAAATCACATATTCCAGGTTGCTAGGAATAATTTTTCTAGAGATCTAGTTTAGATTTTAAGATTTTATCTTTTTCTTGATCTTTGAATTATACTTAGGACTTATGTTATTCCAATGAGGAAGAACCTAATTCCTTATCATTTGTAGTTGGTATCAATGCAAAGGTTATTTAAGATAAAAAGTTAGTGTTCTTGCATTGTTCTTTATTGTTTGCTTATGTTCTTGCGATTAGAATATTCAAATCGCATTCTGCCTTATCTTCTTCTTATTTCAGTTCCATCAAGTTCCTTTGTGTTACACTCTGTTTTCTTTGATTTTCATCATTGAATTAGTTTGTTTTATCATCCAAAAACATATTTGCATCAGTAGAATCAAATTGGAACATATTGATTTTCCAAAAAACAAGGAAATTGCGATTTAAGCCATCATAGCACTAATCTGGTGCTACTTATCCAATTGAGTTCTAACCAATTTTTTTTCACTTTCAGTCATTAAATTAGCTTTATTCATCATTCCATATCAATTTTCATCAATTTTTTTTAAAAAAATACATACTTTTGTATAATTTTCTTAAATTAAGGAACTTTGCAAATTAAGCTTGTTTCCTTGTTCTAGTTAGATTTCTTTATTTCTTTCAATTCAAATTTGTTTTTCTTTGTGGATTAAGCTTTCTTGAGTCTCTAATTGCAGATTTGAAGTGTTTTATTCAAGAAATTCCTTAAAATTTGGAAGTTTGCCAAAATTTTCTTAAATTAAGAAAACTTAGATTTTTCTTATTTCTTGCAATTCCTTCATCCTTTTTTATTTCAATTTTTTTTTCTTTTTGTTGCTAATCACTTATTTGGTGTTTCCTAGTGTCTAGGATGAAAATTATCTAGAATTCAAGCAAGGAAAAAATTACCAAAATACCCCTCAAATTCCTAAATTTGGCTTATTTATGTTTCTTGTGTTTTAAGAGTTGTTCTTTGTAATTTGTGCAATTTTAAGTTCTATTTTAGCATCCAAAGTTTTTTAAAACAAAGTCAAAAGAAAAGTAAAAAAAAAAAGAAGATGTCAAAAGAAAGGGAAAAGGAAGATGTTATTTTGAAGCCAAAAATTGAAAGTGCCTTTGAATCATTCGGCCTAAGCTTATTTTCACTATATTTTTTTTGTTCAAACAACACTTTGCAACTTTACCTACCTTTAAATTCTTATATTTGGATTAGGTCTTTAGTTATTGGTTTGATTGCAACTAGATTGTCTTATTTTCAATTCTTAGTTTTCTAAATGTTTAGGATTGGTTTATGCTTGTTTTGTGTTTTGTTTGAGCTTGTCTTGACATAAAGTAACTTAGTCTTTAAAGAACTTAAAGACAAGAATACTGAGTGGTAAAAGGCAACAATGTGTAAGCTCATAAGAGGGCAAAAGCTAATTTTGAGTTAAAGATGAGTATGAGTGCCATTAGTTGAGTGTAAACATATAGGGGAGGGTTTGTGAGGATTTTCTTTTGTTATTTACTGATTTTGGAAAAACCTAAATATGATCCAAAATTGAAGTTGTTTGTGAAAGCTATGCAAGATACTATGGCCCTTATATAATAAAAGTTTAAAGAGGTGAAAGAACATCTTAGGAGCATTGAAAATGCCTTCAATTCCAGTAGTACATGCACTCATTCAAGACAATCAAGGTGTGGCAGATTCATCAATGATGAGGAGTAAGGTGATTTGATGAAGAAAGTTCCCAAAATCAAACAAACAAGATGGCAATCTAAGTGGCATTAGGCTAAAAATTCCTACTTTTAATGGCAAGGGTGATGTCGAGTCCTATTTATTATGGGAAAAGAAAGTAGACTTTGCATTTGATTGTCAAAATTATAATGAGGAAAAGAAAGTTAAGCTTGCAGCTGTAGAGTTTATAGATTATGCTATTGGATGGTGGGATCAAATTAAGTGCACTAGGAAAATATGTGAGGATAGTCCAACTAGTACTTGGGAAGAGATGAAAAAAGTCATGAGAAAATGTTTTATATGTAGTCATTGTTATAGGATTTGTACAATAGATTGCAAAGACTAATGCAAGGGGGAAAAAGTGTGGAAGAATATTACAAAGAGCTAGTGGTAACTTTGATTAGCGCTGCAATTGAGGTGACCATGGAGTAAACAACGACTAGATTTCTTGTTGGACTTAATAAAGAATTTGCTAATCTAGTGGAGATGTACCCCTACAATGATTTGGAGGATTTATAGCACAATGCTATCAAAGTGGAAAAACAATTAAAGGGTAAGCCATCTAGGCACAATTTGAATTCAGTTTCTTAGACTAACAAATTTAAAATTGGTGATAAGCCCAATATGAGGTCCAAGGTTGAACCACTTAAGAAGGAAGAAGGGAAGCCTAATTTTCCTACTAGCGCCACACCTAATAAACCCACTAAGAGTAGCTCAATTATTTATTTTAAATGCCAAGGAAGAGGCATGTGATTACCCTAATAAAAGTACAATAGTTTTGAGAGATGGTGAGATTACTGGTGAAGATGAAGTTGGAGAAGAAACAGATCCTGAAATGCCTCCATTAGAAGATGCTAGTGATGTTGATGAAGAAGACCCTAATGAGGTAACAAACAAAGACAATTTTGTGACTATACATATTTTAAATGCCCAAATAAAGGATAAACATGTACAAAGGGAAAATAAATTTCATGCAAGATGTAGAATAAATGGCAACTTATGTCTTGTTATAATTGGCGGTGGTAGTTTCACTAATGCAGCTAGTGCCTATCTAGTTGAAAAGATGAAATTACTAACTTTAAAGCATCCTAAATCATATCATTTGCAATGGCTAAATGAATGTGGCAAAATTAAAGTTACAAAGTAAGTTAGGACAACATTTTCATGGGCAAGTATAGGGATAAGGTGTTATTTGATGTTATTCCTATGCAAGCTAGTCACGTGCTTTTGGGCCGCCCTTAGCAATATGATAGGAGGACAAAACATGATGGGTTTTCTAATGTATATGAGTTTGATTTTTGGGGCTAACACATTGTATTATCTTTTTTATCCCCTTCTAAAATTTATGAAGATCAACAAATTTTAAGAAAGTGAGAGAACACGTGTATAAACAAGAAAAAGAATTAGCATGACAAAATGAGAGTTGTGAGAAAACTCAAGAGGGGCATGAGATTAGAGTGTAAAAAAGAGAGAAAAAATAGGATATCCAAAAGAAAAGAAATGGCATGCAAAAGGAGAGGGTATGAAAAGAGCTTTTTGTGCAAAAACGAGGGATGTAAGGAAAGCCTTGCTAAGTAAAACACACATGGCTATGCTCTTGTATAAGGGTTTGCAATTATCATGTTTTTCTTTTAGTGATGATCTAACCAATTTTCTTCCTGGTAGTTTTATTTCTTTATTGCAGGAATTTATAGATTTATTTCCCAAAGATTCGCCAAAAGGATTATCACCCTTAAAAGGTATTCAACACGAAATTGATTTAGTCCTGGGCTCTTAAATTCCTAATAGACCAACCTATAGAAGTAATCCCGCAGAGACACGGGAACTTGAAAGGCAAATAGAAAAGCTAAAGGAGAAAGGTTTGGTAAGGGAGAGTTTGAGTCCATTTGTTGTTCCTATTTTGCTTGTACCTAAAAGGGATGGATCATGATGCATGTGTGTAGGTTGTAGGGCAATTAATAAGATTACCATTAAATATAGACATATGATTTATAGGTTAGATGATAAGCTAGATGAATTGCATGGTGCATGCATGTTTTCAAAAATTGATTTAAAGAGTGGATATCATCAAATTCATATGTATGAGGGTGATGGGTGAAAAATAACTTTTAAAACTAAATATGGCTTGTATGAATGGTTAGTGATGCCTTTTGGGCTAATTAATGCCCCTATCACTTTTATGAGATTGATGAATCATGAGTTGCATGCATATTTAGGAAAATTTGTAGTTATTTATTTTGATAACATTCTTATATGTTTTAGATCTTTGGAAGAGCATTTAGAGTATGTTAGGTTTGTTTTTGATGTTTTTCGCAAGGAAAAGTTATATGTTAACTTTAAAAAGTGTTCTTTTTGTACTAGTAGACTTGTTTTCTTAGGATTTATGATAAGTAAAGATGAAATAGAAGTTGATGATTAGCAGGTAAGTACAATTTCCTTTTGGCCAAAACTTACTACCATAAGTGAAACAAGATCTTTTCATGGTTTGGCTAGTTTTTATAGAAGATCTATTAAGGATTTTAGCACAATTATAGCACCCTTAACTGAAATTGTAAAGAAAAGTGTTAGTATTCAATAGGGGAGGCACAACAAAAGGCTTTTGATTTGTTAAAATCTAAATTAACTAATGCACCATTGTTAGCTTTGCCTAATTTTGTTAACACCTTTGAAATTGAATGTGATGCTTCAAGTTTGGGCATTAGAGCTGTTTTTATATAAGGGGCATGACCAATGGCTTACTTTAGTGAAAATCTTAGTGGGCCCACTCTTAATTACCTAACCTATGGTAAATAGATGTATGCATTTATTAGGGCCTTACAAACATGAAAACATTATCTTTGGCCCAAAGAATTTGTTATCCATACAGATCAAGAGTCTTTGAAATACCTTAAGGGACAACAAAAAGCTAAATAAAAGACATTTTAAATGGAGTGAACTCATAGAGTCTTTTCCATGCGTAATAAGTTATAAACAAGGTAAGGATAATGCAAAAGCCAATGCACTATCTAGAAGGTATGCTCTTCTTACTCTTTTAGATTCTAAATCGCTTGTTTTAAGTACATTAAAGACTTGTATGTTAGTGATGTTGAATTCAACCAATACAACCAAAATTGTTAGAAAATTGCTTTTGAGAAGTACTATAGGCACGATGGATTTCTATTTAGAGATAATAAACTTTGTGTGCCTAAATCTTCTTTGCGTAAATTACTAGTTAGGGAAGCCCATGGGGGTGGGCTTATGGGGCACTTTGGTTTGCAAAAGACCTTAGATGTATTACATGAATACTTTTATTGGCCTAATATGTGAATTGATGTGCAAAAAGCTTATGATAGATGTGTTGCATGTAAACAAGGTAAGTATAAATTGAAACCACATGGATTATATATGCCTTTACCTGTACCTAGTATGTCTTGGATTTATATTTCAATGGATTTTGTTTTAGGTTTACCTAGGTCAAAATGTGGTACTAATTCTAGTTTTATGGATCTTGATAGATTCTCTGAAATGGCACACTTTATTGCATGTCACAAAACTGATGATGCTATTAATATTACAAATTTATTTTTCAAAGAAATTGTGAGATTACATGGTATGCTTAGAACTATTGTTAGTGATAGGGATACAAAGTTTTTGAGTTTCTTTTGGGAAAAATTGGAGTAGATTAGAAACTAAATTGTTGTTTACTACTTCTTCTTATCCATAAACTGATGGTCAAACTGAAGTTGTTAATAGAACTCTAGGGCAACTTTTAAGAGTTTTAATTAAAAAGAATTTGAAATCTTGGGAGGATTGTCTACCATATATAGCATTTGCATATAATAGAAGAGTGTATTCATCCACCCATTACTGCCCTTTTGAGATTGTTTATGGGTTTGTACCACTAAGTCCATTAGATCTTTTCCCTATGCCTTTAAATATGCATGTGGACTTAGAAAGGGAAAAGAAATCTGATTGTGTTAAGCAATGCATGAGAAGGTACGTTTGAACATAGAAAAGAGGAATGAACAAGTAGCTATAAATGCAAATAAGGGTAGAGTTAGAGTTGTATTTGAACCAGAAGGTTATGTTTGGGTACACTTGAGGAAAGAAAGATTTCCTAATCTTAGGAAAAGTAAGCTTAGCCGTAGGAGAGATGGACCTTTTCAAGTTTTAGAGAGGGTTAATGATAATGCTTAGAAATTAAACTTGCCTAGTGATTATAATGTTAATGCTACTTTTAATGTTGCTAATTTATCTCTTTTTAATTTTGATGAAGGTTTAGATTTGAGGACAAATCCTCTCGAGGAAAAAGGGAATGATGCTTTAGTCAGGGCAAGTCCAATAAGGATCTGTTACAACTTCAAGGCCTAATCACAAGAGGATAACTAAAGAGGTTTAAAATGCACTTACAACTTTTATACATGGAAGAATATGTAAAGATTTGACCGAAATAGACTAAGGATTGCTTGAAGCCTAAATGCATAAGGGCTAAATGGATAAGGATGAGAGCTTAGACTCTTCAAGTGAAGTGCTTAATTTAATCCAATGAAGTCCAATTGATGAAGAGGACCAAAGCCCAACACCATTCGACCATAGCATGGAATTGGATCTAAAACGTGAAAAGAAGTCCAAATGTAAAAGATCCATGCCAAATTTGTTTAGTTTGCATTGTCTTCCTATTGCTATAAGGGATTCTCCTCATTGGCTAAATATCATGTTTCTTTTAGTTAAGAGTCTTTAGTTAGTTATTTACTTATGTAAGGAACCTTGAAATAAGGTGTTTTAACGTTAGAAATTAGTTAGGCCATATCAAGGCAACCAGTAGGATCATTTACTTTCAGTCTTTATAAAAGAGTGAGATTAGTTATCCTAATAGGTTTAGGAGTTGTAAATTCGGCCAAAACATGTTAGGTTTAATTAGAGAGGGTTTTTTTTAACATTTTAAAAGGTATTTAAGCCCTTATTTGATTATTAATTAAAGATTAGATGATTTTTGCGTAAACTTTATGAGATTGATTCTCTTCTTGAGTTCTTGAGTGTACTTGGTGCAATTGTTAAGTGAGTTTGATAATTTCACAAAATTAGTTTAATCTAGGTCTTGAATTACTTGGTTAATTTGGGGTTGATATTAACACAACTTAAATCACATATTCCAAGTTGCTATGAATAAGTTTTCTAGAGATTTAGTTTAGATTTAAAGATTTATCTTTTTCTTGATCCTTGAATTATACTTGGGACTTGTGTTCATCAACTGGGTAAGAAGCTAATTCTACCTCATTTGTATCAAATTCAAGAATCTATGGAGCAAACAATGGCAAGGTTTCTTGGTGGGCTTAACAAAAACATTGCAGTTCAAGTGGAGATGTACCCCTAAAATGACTTGGAGGATTTGTACCATTTAGCCATCAAAAGGGAAAAACAATAAAAGGGTAAGCTTTTTAGGCCCAATTTATCTTGTTTTTTAGTACTAACAAGTTCAAAGTTGGTGATGAGCATGTTAGTACACCTAAGGTCGAAATGCCCAAGAATGAAGGGAGGAAGTTTAGCTAGCCAAGGTCGAACCAATAACATCTAATAAGGCCAACTTCATAAAATGTTTAAAGTGTCAAGGGAAAAGACATATGGCCCATGAATGCCCCAGCAATAGGCCTATGGTGCTTAGAGATGGTAAAATTACAAGTAAGGATAAAGATGATGGAGTAGAAATTGACCTCGAAATGCCTTTATTGGAAGATGCTAGTGATGTGGAAAATTTTGATGACACCAATGAGGTAAAAAGTAAAGAAGTTTTTGTGACTAAACGCTCTTTAAATACCCATATTAAAAAAGATCAATAGCAAAGGGAATACATTTTTGATGCTAGGTGTAGGATTAATGACCACTTATGTCTTGTTATAATTGATAAGGGTAGTTGTACTGATGCAACTAGCACTTATCTAGTGGAAAAAATGGGATTGCCAACCTTGAAACATCCCAGACCTTACCACTTGCAATGGTTAAATAAGGATGGAGAAATTAAAGTAACTAAGCAAGTTAGGATTGCATTTATTATGAGTAAATGTAAAGGTGAGGTTTTATGTGATATTATACCTATGCAAGCTAGTCACATGCTTTTGGGGCGTCTATGGCAGTTTGATAGGTGGGAAAAACATAATGGGTATGCTCATGTATATAAGTTTGATTTTAGGTGAAAACATATTGTACTTACTTCTTTATCTCCTTTTCAAATCTATAAAGATAAAAAAGTATTAAGAGAGAGAAAATGTGCATAAATAAGAAATCACAGCAAGGAGAGTAGTGAGAAAACTAAAGAGGGATGAGAGGTTAGAGTGGTAGAAGGAGAACAAATAGAGAAATGCCCACAAACGAAGAGAAGGGCATGCAAAAGGAGAGGGTGTGAAAAGAAGCTTTTATGCAAAAGAGAGAGAAGTGAGGAAAACCTATCTAACCTAAACACCCATGTTTTTGATGTTGTACAAAAAAGCTTACTTTTCGACTAACGACTTAACCGTTTCTTTACCTAGTGTGTTTGTTTCTCTTTTATAGGATTATGATGACTTATTTCCTGAAAAGATGCCTAAAGGATTACCACCTTTGAGAGAGATATAACATTAAATCAACTTTATTTTAGGCTCTCAAATTCCAAATAGGCCAACCTATAGGAGCAATCCTGAGGAGACAAAGAAGTTTCAACAACAAATTGATGAGCTAATAGAAAAGGGTTTGATAAGGGGAAGTATAAGTCCTTGTGCTGTTCCTGTTTTACTTATACCTAGAAGGGATGGAACTTAGAGAATGTGTGCTGACTGTAAGGCTATACATATGATAACTACCAAATATGGAAATCCTAATTTGATGATATGCTTGATGAATTGCATGGAGCTAAAATGTTTGCCAAAATTGATCTTAAGAGTGGATATCATCAAATTAGGATTAGGGAGAGGGGTGAGTGGAAAACTACTTTTAAAATAAAATATGGTTTATACGAGTGGATGGTTATGCCTTTTGGTTTGACTAATGCATCTAACACTTTCATGAGATTAATGAACCATATTTTGCGAACCTTTTCTTGGTAAGTTTGTGGTTGTGTGCTTTGGTAGCATTCTTGTATATTCTCAATCTTTGGAAGATCATCTTAAGTATGTAAAGTTAGTTTTTAATGTTTTAAGAAAGGAAAAGTTGTTTGCAAACCTTAAGAAATGTTCTTTTTGTACAAGTAAAGTTATGTTCCTAGGTTTCGTGGTAAGTGAGCAAGGGATTGATGTAGATGAAGACAAGATCAAGGCTATCAAGGAATGGGCTATGCTAAAGAATGTTGGCAATGTGCATTCTTTCCATCGTTTTACAAGCTTTTATAGGCGATTTGTCAAGGATTTTAGTACCATAGTTGCACCACTAACCGAAGTGATAAAGAAGAATGTTGGCTTTCAATAGAGAAATGCACAAGAAGATGCTTTTTCTTTACTTAAATCTAAATTGACTCTTGCACCTTTATTTTCTTACTTAATTTTTCTAATACCTTTGGAATTGAATGCGATGCTTCAAGTATAGGAATTGGAGTTGTGCTCATGCAAGAAGGAAAATCTATTGCTTATTTTAGTCAAAAACTTAATAGACATCCTTAAACTACCTAACCTATAACAAGAAGATGTACGCTTTGGTAAGAGACTTATAAACATGGCAACACTACCTATTGCCTAAAGAATTTGTTATCCATATTGACCATGAAAGTTTGAAGTACCTAAAGGGCAATAAAAGCTCAACAAAAGACATGCCAAATAGAGTGAGTTCGTGGAATCTTTTCGATATGTCATAAGGTATAGAGAAGGTAAGGACAACCAATACTTTATCCAGAAGGTATATGCTTTTTTTTACTTTGGATGCTAAGTTATTGGGATTTGAATACATCAAGGAATTGTATGAACAAGACCATGACTTTAGCCTAATTTTTGTTGCTTATGAAAAGGTTGCTCATTAATAGTATTTTAGGCATAATGGGTTCTTATTCAAGAATAACAAGTTGTGTACATGTAATTGTTCCTTGTGTGAATTGCTTATAACGGAAGCACATGAAGAGGGATTAATGGAACATTTTTTGGTACAAAAGACTTTAGATGTTTTGCATGAACACTTTTATTGGCCAAATATGCGATTAGATATTCAAAGGATTTGTGATAATGTGTTGCATGTAAACAAGCTAAGTCTAAATCTAAATCATATGGATTATACATGCCTTTACCTTTTCTAAGCATGCCGTCACATATTTCAATGGACTTTGTTTTGGGTTTACCTAGGTCTAAGAAAGGTAATGATTCCATTTTTATTGTGGTTGATAGATTTTCTAAAATGGCATATTTCATTCAATGTCATAAAACTAGTGATACCATTAATGTTGTAAACTTATTTTTCAAAGAAATTGTGAGATTACATGGTATGCCTAAAACTATTGTTAGTGATAGGGATATAAGATTTTTAAGTTTCTTTTGGAAAACTTTTTGGGGAAAGTTGGGAGCTAAACTATTATTTTTTGCTACTTGTCACCCCCAAACCAATGGACAAATCGATGTTGTAAATCAAACTTTAGGACAATTATTGTGAGTAATGATTAAAAAGAATTTGAAAACATGAGAAGAATGTTTGCCACACATTGAATTTGCTTATAATAGTAGAGTGTATTCATCTACTCATTATTGTCCTTTTGAAATTATTTTTGGGTTTATTCCTTTGAGTCCTTTAGATTTAATTCCTTTGCCTATGGACATGAGATTAGATAGGGATGGGATAAAGAAGGCTAAATTTGTTAAATCTTTGCATGACAAGGTTCATTTGAACATTAAAGAAAAGAATGAGCAAGTTGTTAAACATGTTAATAAAGGGCATATAAAACATATATTTGAACCTGGTGATTGGGTTTAGGTACCAAAACATGCTCCAACAACATGAAAACTTATGTCCTAAGACAAATCAAGATCAAAATATGCACCGATCAAGATTTAATATTCGACATCCAAGAATTCCAAGATTCTTCAAGGTTCTTCCAAGATTTTCAAGATTCTCAAGACCTTTTAAAGATTTTTAAGGTTTTCAAGATTTTTAAGAACACTCCAAGATTATTTCCTATTGGCTGAAGATGAATCCTAATTCTTTTTAGGATTATCTTTATTAGTCTTTCATTATTTTATGTAATTTTAGAAGATTTTCTTTAGATATTACTGTGTGAAGGCAAAATGCCTTTTTAGCCAATCACAAAGCATTTGTTATCTTCCTTATTTCATTAGGAAATCTTTGTTTATCTTGTTTTTAGGTGGCCAAACTTTTTATGGTCAAATTTACACTTAGATTTTAAGGTTTTTATGATATTAGCTAGGTTATTTTGTAAGGCTATATATAGCCCTCCATTCATCCATGATTAAAAACTGAATGGACTATTCTTTTGGCTATAAGCTTTTGTGAGAGAAATTTCTCTTCTTGAGTTTTTGAAAAGACTTGGTGGGAACTTAATAATTTCACGAACTCGTTTAATCTAAGTCTTAAATTACTTAGTTAATTTAGGATTGAGATTAAAAAAACTTTGAATCTTTATAATTTGGATTGCTAGAAACAGATTTTCTAGGAGTCTAGTTGGGATTTGAAGATTAAATCTTATTGCATATTGTTGAATAGATTTGGGACTCGTGCAAAGCATACAAGTAAGGAATCTAATCTAGCCTTGAAATGAATCAAGTCTTTCCACTCGGATTAAAGACTAATTGCATAAAACCTAAAATAAGGTTAGTACAAACCAAAGAAAAGGGAAAAGATTACAAAATGAATTCAAAAGAACAAATTGAAAATCTAGACAACGTTTTCCACCTAGTGTGGATAAACACTAAAGCATTAAATTTCCTTTTAACAAAACACTAGATAGAGGAAATCTAGTTGTTAGAAAAGAAGTAGGATTCAAAACTAGGAATTAAAACTTGAAAAGGAATTAGAAACACAAGAAAAAATGATCCCTTGATATCAAAACAAAATTTCCCACTTAACCAACATATAAAGTTGAAAGAAGAATCAAATAAACTTTTAGAAATATTAAAAAAGGAGAGAAATATTTAGAAAAATAGAATTTTGAAAAATAAGAACTAAAGTGTTTTAAAAAGAACTTACTTAGATAAAAATAAGAATTACAAGAAGTCAAACGTCTAGAAGCAAAAGAAGACAAACTAAAACAAAATTTAAAAGGAAATAAATGTTTAAAGCAAATAGAAAAATAATGATTGAAAAGAGTTTAGGAGAAGAATAAAGAAAAGATTTTACACAAAAAGATTTGTTAAAAACATTAAAACAAGAATCAAAAGACCTATTTGTACAAAAGGCAAGCCACATTGAAAACAAGAAGAAAAATATGAAAAATGATTTGATAAATAGTAAGGAATGCAAAAGAAAGAACTAAAACATTTTAAACAACAACAATTACTAAAACATGAAGTAGAGGAAGGAAACAAGCTAAAAATGTAAAAAACAATATTAATGGAATAATATTGCACCTAAAACACATAAGACAAGAACAATTATCTAAACAAGACTAGAAAACTCCCTTTTACACAAATTTTCGGCCTTAGTCATCAATTTAGCACAATTATCAAAAGCAGTACGAGTTAGGTTGTCTTGCTTGCTAGGCACCTTTATTAAAAACCACTCTTCATAACCTTGCAAAAGAGAGATAAAAGCACTATACAAAAGATTGTAAATTTTGTTAATAGTGTATCATATCCCTTTGAACAAAAACATGGTTGTATGTTCTTTGGAAGAATAGCTATCATCACTCTTTTTTTTTCATAATGATTTTTATTTTTCTCACCTTCTCTTTTTGCATGCACATCTCTTTTTTTTATGTGCATCTACTATAAACTCTCCTTTTTCCACTATATGCTGACACCTCTCATGAATTTTCTCATAGCTTTCTTTTTGTCTCATAATTCTTTTTCTTTCACGTGCACACATTCTCTCTCTTTTTATTTCTTTTTCTTTTAGCTCGACAATAAGTGCATCATCATGTATGAGATTTACAATTGGAACATTGGAATAAACTTCTAACGGTGGTGTCTTATCATTATGTAAACTAGTACTAACACCTTATGTGAACAAACCAAATAGGCCCATTGGATTCATGGATAGTCCATGGTCAAAGCCAAAGCCCAAAATTGTAGTTTGGACTTTTAAGTAGATATATTTAGTGGATCATTGTTAAGCCCAAAGCAAAACCCATTTGGATGTGATTTTAGTTATGGATACTTTCTATAGGCCTCTGCTGACGGGCCCAATAAGTTGGTAAATAAATTTAAATTTTCATGTTAGGATGAGACATGAAACAAAACATATTGGATAAGGTTGTTTTGTCTTAACTACAAACATGTTTCAAAACATATTCCAACAACATGAGATCTTATGTCCTAAGACAAATTAAGATCAAAATATGCACCAATTAAGATTTGACATTTGACATCCAAGATTTTCAAGATTCTACAAGATTTTTCTAAGATTTTCAAGATTCTTTAAGGTTTTTAAGATTTATAAGAACTCTTCGAGATTGCTTCCTATTGGCTGAATATGAAGTCCATGTCTTCTTAAGATTATCTTTATTAGTCTTTTCATTTTTTTATGTAACTTTAGAAGATTTTCTTTATGTATTACTTGTGAAGGTGAAATACCTCTTTAGCCAATTACAAGGCATTCTTTTCTTCCTTATTTCATTAGGAAATCTTTGTTTAGTATGTTTTTAGGTGGCCAAACTCTTTATGGTCGAATTTACACTTAGATTTTAGGGTTTTTATGATAATAGCTGGGTTATTTGGCAAGGCTATGTATATATAGCCCTCCATTCAGCCATGATTAAAGAAGTTAAAGAATTATTTTTTTGGCTAAAAAAAAGTTGAATGAATTATTTTTTTGGGCTATAAGATTTGCAAGATTGATTTCTCTTCTTGAGTTTTTGAAAGGACTTGATGAGATTATTAAATGAAGGCTTAATAATTTAACAAACTTATTTAATATAGGTTTTAAATTACTTAGTTAATTTAGAGATGGAGTTAACAAAACTTTAAATATTTTATAATTTAGGTTGCTACAAATAGGTTTTCTGGGGCTTTAGTTAGGATTTGAAGATCAAATCTTTTTGCTTGATTGTTGAATAGATTTGGGACTTGTACTAAGCATACAAGTAAGAAATCTAATCCAACCTTGTTCGTATCATTTGGTATAAGAGCTAAGACTTCAAAATCAAGTAAGTTATCCTTTAAATTTGTTACTTTTGGTGTTTTTTGTGTTCTTGCATCAATTCGGGTCCTATCTCTTCCATTGGACTTAAATTCTGTTAGTTCTTATTCCTTCTTATTCCATTCTATTTTCTTCATTTTTCTTCCATAAAATTAATTTGTCTTATCATATTTAATCAACTTTTTGTGATGTAACTCAATTTTGGTTCGTTTGTATAAAGAAAATCACAAAAAAAAAACTCCTAAATTACAATCAGCGCTCTTTCATTGGTCAATTTGGTTGTTCTTATTTCATTATGTTGTCATTCTATTTTTCTTTGATTTCCATCATTAAATTTGTGTGTTTTATCATAAAATAAATGTTCTTGCATTATTAGAATCTAATTGGAATAGATTACTTTTCAAAATTTTCTTAAAATAAGGAAAATTGTGATTTGAGCAATCTAGCATCAATTCGGTTCTAGTTGTCCAATTGATTTCCAATATGCTTGTTTTTACTTTCAATAATTAAATTAGCTTGGTTCATCTTCTCATATCGAATTTCATAAAAAAATTCCAAAAAAATCACATACTTTTGCAAAATTTCCTTAAATTAAGGAACTTTGCAAAATAAGTTTGTTTCCATGTTCTAGTTAGATTTCTTTTTTTCTTTCAATTGAAATTCATTTTTTTTGTGGATTAACCTTTTTTTTTTGTGTTTAGTTTCAGAATAGAACATATTGCTTCAAGAAAATCCCTAAAAATTAGGAACTTTGTAAAGATTCCTAAAATTTGGGAAGAACTTGCAATTTGATTAGTTTTTTCCTTCTATTCAATTTCCTTCATTATTTTCTATCTAAATTAATTTTCTTCATGTGTTGATCATTTTTATGTCCTTAATTTCAAATTTGAAGTGTTCAATTCAAGAAATTTCTTGAAATTTGGAAGTTTGCCAAAATTTTCCTTAATTAAGGAAACTTGATTTTTAGTTTGTTTCTTACAATATCTTCATTATTTCTCATTCCAATTCATTTCTTTTTGTGTCTAATCACTTTGTTAGTGTTTCTTAAGTTTTTAGGGCTGAACCACATCATTTAAATTGAAGGAGAAGGTGAAATTACAAATTTGCCCCTAATCTTACTCCATTCAGCTTATACTTGATTTTGCATGTTTTTGAGTTGTTCTTAGTAATTCTTTCAATTTGAATTCTATTTTAAGCTTCCAAGGTCAAAAAAAGAAAAGGAAAAAGTAGAAAAAACATAAAGAAAAGATTAAAAAATTTTAAAAAAAAGGAAGAAAGAAAAGAAAAGAAGGAAATTAGGGAAGCTGAAAATTGTATAAGAACTTATTTTGCACGAAAAGAAAGCTGATTTTAATTTTTTAATTTGCATTTGGCCTAGGCTTGATTTTCCATCAATTTTGAGTTCAAAACACCATATTGAAACTTCTAAATTTTGTTTAATTTTTAAATTGCGATTAGGTCTTTAGAAATCTATTTTTACAACCAATTGTGTTATTTTTCAATTCTTTTGTTTTCTAAGTGTTTTAAGAATTAGTTTTTGCTTGTTTGTGTTCGGTTGAAGCTTAATTTGACATAAATAAACCTTAGTCCTTGAAAGACCTAAAGATAAGAAACTTGAGAGGTGAAATTGTGTGAGATCAAAAGAGGGAAAAAAAAACTTTATTGTGTGAAATACAAGGGAAGTGTCATCTTTTTGGGTGTAAACATGTAAGGGAGTGTTGGGACGATTCTATTTGTTTTCTTACTTCTTATACAATGATAGGTTTGGAAAAGATAAGAAGGGATGAATTTATATGCTCCATGAAAGGCACATTAGATCAAATGAAACAGTTGGCAGATAATCTTTTAAATTTGAACCATAAGTTAAGCCAAGCTTATAATAACAACTATGAAATGAATAAGGTTAGATTGATCCTTAACCGTATGTTGAAGAATAGTTGCCCAGATCTATCAAACCAAGTATTAAAGTTTTGATCTTTAAATCCTAATTAGATCTCTAGAAAACTTATTTCTAGCACCTAAGTTATAAAGATTCAAAGTTGTGTTAACTAAAACCCTAAATCAATTGAGCCAATTTAAGATCATAATTAACAAGTTTGTAAAATTATTAAGCCTTCACTTAACAATCACACTAAGTTCACTCAAGAACTCAAGAAGATAATTTTATCTCACAAGCGCACTTGCTAAAAGAAATAATATTGATTGAATAAATGCCTTCTTGGCTGAATATGAGAGGTTATTTATAACTTTAAAATGCTTAATCCAAAACCTAATAGGATTGTGTCTACATTCCCAAATAGAATTCATGTTAGCTAAATACGAAAACTAAAGAAATATTATGATTGGTCAACAAGATTAGACCAATATATTTTTCTAACTAAAGAACAACTAATTTTAAAGAGAATAGGGAAAGGATTCATCCTAATGAGAAAATCCTAATGGCATTAGGAAACATTACTAGCTAAGGAAATCTTTGTAAGAATCTTTAATAATGGACCTTATTTCCATGCTTACATGACTTGAGGCTCTTTTTACGCACCTTGGGCTTCTTTTTGCATGCCTTGACAGAATTAAATTAAGCTTTGGTGCTTTTTAAAAGTTGGGCTCTATTGTATTAAGTTAAGTGCTCTATTTGAAGAGTTTAAGCTCCCATTATCTTGTAATTGGGCTTCATAGATCCTTTGCTCTTATTTGGCTAATCCAAGTGTAACTCCTTATTGCATGGATGCTCCAATTACCTCCTTAAACTTCTTTAGCCTTCCTTTTGTGATTGGGGCTTGAAGTTCAAGTGGATCTTTTGTTGACTTACCTTGGCTATTACATCATTCACTCCTTCCTTACGATGATTCGTCCTTGAATCTATATATATAAGACAACAAAAACCAAATATAAGAACTAACAAAAGGAATCCTAATTAAACTTATCACAAATTGTAAGTCTTTCGAACCGGATCAAATATAACATGCATGGAACTACCTACAATAGGTTTAGTATACACAAAATCTAGTTAAAATTGAGCAAAAAGAGTTTGAATCAAAATAAAATGTCTAAAAGAAGCCCAAGTACACATTTTCCATCCAGTATAGAGAAATACTAAAGCATCAATTTTCTTTAAAATGAAAAAACTAGAAGATCTAGGTTTATCAGAATAAGATTTAGAAATTAAATAAGAACATGAAACATAAGAATTTTTGAAATCAAAAGAAAACTTTCTTCCTAACTAATACCTAAAATAGAAAGAAAAATAAAACAATGGTTTATAAATAGTAAAATAAGGAGAAGAACATTTAGAAAGATATAATTTTAGAAAACATGAGCTAAGGTCTTTTAAAAAGAACACACTTTTAGAATGAAAAGTAGACTTGCATAAATAAGAGTTACAAGAAAGTCAAACTCCTAAAATTAAAAGAAGATAAACTAAAAAAGAATTTAAAAGGAAACAAATGTTTAAAGCGAAAAAGTTCTTTGAAACACAAAAACATGAAGAAAAATGTTTATCACTAAAACAAAAAAGGATTAAAAACATTAAAGCATGAATCAAAAGAACTATTGTAACATCTCTATACACATTCATTGGCATTCTTACATGAGCATATTCATTACATAAATGATTTGCAATGCCACATGAATATATGCAATGGATAAATCATCATTTAGATATGCGAATTGGATAAGCACGATGATGACAGTTACACCATTGCATTTGGGACACTTAAACATATATGTAATGTTTGTCTAGTTGCATGGAAAATTATCTTATGTTGTGTGCATGTTATAGTATCATAAATAATGGTATTTAGAGCTTATTTAAAAGTACAAGGAGCATATGGGGATTATGAGATGGATGAAGGTGATGAAGGAGTGAAAAAGAGGGAATAAAGGGGAAAAGTGAACTTTCAACTAATGGAAATGAGACACCATGATTTTGTCTTGTTACAATAAGTTTATAAATGGAATTTTTCAGCCTTTAGGATCAAAATAGAGAGGTTAAATGTGAAGGGCAGTAAAAGAAAGAAAGAGCTAAGGAAGAAAAAAAGAAAAGAAAGAAAAGGAGAAGAAAAAGAAGAAGGAGAGGGAGAAGAGTGAGCTACCTAGGAAGGAATCCTAAGCTTTTTTTATTCTAAGAAAATAGGCAAGTTAATTTATCTTCTTCCCACATGAAATTAATCCCTCATGACATGTTAATCATGCATGATTAGTAAGAATTATGGGATATTTGAGGTAGAACTCATGTATGGAAGTTGAAATTCAAGAGAAACAAGAGCTGATTGTATTGGTTTTATTGTTAGAGCAAAATTTTGTACCCATGATTTCATAACACTAGAAGAGGACTAGGGAAAGTGTAAAATATGAAAGTTGTAGCTTTATGCCCCATTTAGATTCATGTAAAACATTTTTTCTTAATTTTGTCCATTTTCTTACATTTTGATGACCTTATGTTCGAATTTAGACAAAGTACAAAATATGAAATTTGTAGGGTTATATCCCTTCTAAATATCTGTAAAGTAGTTTTGCTTGATTTATTGTGTAGAAAAAATATGGCTCATTGATTGTGACTAACCATACAACTAATGAAACCTTATCAGTCTTATAATTATGTTTTCTAAGAATTTGATGGTAATAGATTCAGAATTTGATGATATGACAACCTTAAAAGTTGTATATTTATGTCTTATCTATATGCTTATAAAATATTTTTGCCATTGTTAACATGGTTGTTGAGATATTTCCTTTTCATTATGACTGATTATCAACATGTTAAAAACCTACTCACTTTGAGATTGGTCATTTATTTTGATGACTTTATAGACTGAATTAGATAATGAGTTAAACATGAAAAATATTCCTTTATGTGTTTTGTAACTTATGGTAGATAATTTTTACAATTAGATTTGAACAATTTGAGATATACTTAAGAATATAAGACCTTCTCAGACTGAGATGACATTGAAATAGGGCAAAATTCAAAAATTCACCACATTTCCTTTATGTCTTATGTTGACCTAAAATTTGAATATGTTGTGTCATTATGTGTCTAGTTTAGTTTAAAAAAAGAATCAAGTCATTTGGATAAGTATATCTAGAGTTATTACTATAAGAGTGTAGTAAGGTCGGGCTGCAACATAAGGAAAATATGCGTAAACACTAGGTCCACTTGCATGGATCATGCCATAGTTGCATACTAAGCATTCATAATCATTTTGATATGCTTATAACCATGTATGTATCAAATGTTAGGATCTCAACACTTTAAGGAAGCCCTAAAGAAAAAACCAAACCTACCATAAAGGTTGGTCACATCAAAAGGTGAGTAAAAACCATAATTAGATTCTAATGTGTATGTGTGATAATTTTATAATATGAATATGTTCTATTACATATATATGAGATGGAATTGTTATACTTTACATGTGAATATAAGTCAAGTAAGAATTATATGCTCTTAATGATTACTTGGTATGTCGTTGTGAATGAACACTTGCATATGGAACTAAAAGGATGTTATGACCGGCTTGTCAAACGCTTGCAAATCACCTAGAAAAGGGACTTATATGTCCTATTGGCACATGTTATTGATCAAATAATTCACTTGTTATATGTTGGCCAATAAAAATCAAATGTCACTTGAATCATATAACTTCTTGGGAGTAGTGTTTACCTTATAAGGTCATGACAAAAATCAATCTATTGCACTTACGCTTGCATAGTTAATTGTTATACTTGTAATGTATCCTGATGATATTCTTATGTTGGTTGTGCTATAAGAATCTAATTATTGTTTTTATTCATTGAGTCGTGACTCATCAAATCGTAATTATATTTTTTAGATACTGAAGCATAGGGTTTAGATACTTTGGTTCATAAAGTTTTGCATAGAGACATATAGACCATAGGTCCTTGACTGAATTTTGACTCTCTCTCTCCTTATGTCATGTACATATATCTAGATGGGAACCAGTTTATGGTCACTAGCCTTGAACATTAGTTAACATATATGTACATTAAATACATGTTGAAATGTTTATGTATGATTAATAAACCTTTATGCATATGTATTTTTGGACTTAAATACTATGATTTGCAAATGAAAATGGTTGTTACAACTATCATGTTGAAAACAAGAAGAAAAACATGAAAAACATTTTGAAGAAGAAGAAGAAATGCTAAGAGAAGAGAAAAATGTTTATAACAAAAGAAATCCTTTAAAACGTAAAAATAAGTATTTAAAGAAGAAATAAATTAGAAATGCAAAAACAATACTTAAAACAAAAAGAACTATGTCTAGAACACATAAAACAAGCACAAAAATCTAAGTAAAAATTAAAAAACTTGCTTTTATACAAATTTGCAACCTCACTCTTCATTATAGCACCATTATCAATATTAAGATTTAAGTTAGCTTCTTTGCTAGGCTCTTCTATTGAAAACCATTATTCATAACCTTGCAAAAGAGACATAAAAGCACAATATAAAAGATTATAAATTTTGTTAGCAGTGTAATACGTCATTTTGAACAAAAACATGGTTGTGGCCTTAGAAGAATAATTCTCATCACTATTTTTTAACATTAGGTTTTTTATTTTTGCACACCCTCTCCTTTTGCATGCGCCTCTATTTTTTTTTATGTGCATCCACTATAAGCTCTCTTTTTTTTCACTCTTTATCGCACCTCTCATGGGTTTTCTCATAACCCTCCTTTCGTCGTGTTCATTCTTTTTCTTTCTCGAACACACTTTCTCTATCTCTTATTACTTTTTCGTTTAACTCATCAATAAATACATCATCATATATGAGATTTATAATTTGAACATTAAAGCAAACTTCTAATAGTGATGTCTTATCAATATGTAAATTAGTCTTATCACCATTCTCTAATCCAATCGTAACCTCTTTATTTGTACAATCATTTTCAAAATCTTGGCCTTTAATACTTGTATCATCATTTAAAGAAGAAGTTTAAATATCCATTATACCTTTAGAAATAAGAATCTCAACATCAATGTTAGACTTTTGATGTTTCTTCTTAGCTTGCCCTATACTTACCTCTTTTTTTTTAGTAGCATTCTTTTTTACCTTTAGAATTGAACAAGTCTCTTTTTATTCCAAATTGATTTCCCATGACTAGCTTCACTTCTTTCAAAGTGGAAATAGGGTGCTCTCCATAATACCTTCTAGTTGATTATACTTGATCCTACTACTTTAATGTTTTACCTTCCAAACTATCAATAATAGCTATTACCTTAGTTTCTTTGGGATAGTTGTAGCATTCAAACTCAAGCTCCACTTTCTTTTCTTATGCTAGCTACTCTCCAGGACTGCCTTTTCCACAAAATTTTGTCATTTTTGGCTTGTAGTTGTTATTGCAAGCTCGACTCATCTTATGGTTCAAATTTAAAAGAGTATTTGTCAACTGTTTCATTTGATCTAACATGCCTTTCATGGACCATGAAAATTCATCCCTTTCTATTTCTTCCAAACTTGTCATTGTATAAGAAAAAGCAAGAAAACAAATAGAATACTCACAATACTCCCTCACATGTTTACACTAAAAAAGATGACACTCCTTTTGTGTTTCACACAATAAGGCTTTTACCCTCTTATAAGCTCACCACTCTTACCTTTTACCTTTTAAGTTTCTTTTCTTTGAGTTTCTTAAGGACTTAAGTTACGTTATGTTGAATTCAAGCCTAAACTGAGCATAAACAAGTAAATTAATCTTAGAAAGACTTAGCAAATAATGGATTCAGAATCAACACAATTGGTGTAAGAAACAAATCTTTAAAGGCCTAATAAAACTTTTAAGATAAAAAAAGGAGTTTTAAAGTGTCAAGATGGTGTTTTGAGCTCAAAATTGATGGAAAATCAAGCCTAGGTTGAATGCAAATCAAATAATTGAAATCAACTACTTTTGGTGCAAAACAAGTTCTTATGCAATTTTTAGCTTCCATTCTTTCTTTCATTTCTTTTCTTTCTTTTTTGACCTTTCTTTTCAAATATTTTCTTTCTTTTTTTTGGCTTTTTATTTTCTTTTTTTTGACTGATATGAACGAGCCTAATAGGCCCATTGGATTCATGGAAGGTGTATGAACAAGTCAAAGCCCAAAGTTAGAGGTAGGACTTTTAAGTAGATGAATTTAGTGGATGATTGTCAAGTCTAAAATGAAACCCATTTGGATGTAATTTCAGTTATGGATACTTTATATGGGCCTTTGCTAACAAGCCCAATAAGTTGGTAAAAGTTTAAATTTTCATGTTAGGACAAGACATGAGACAACATGTTAGATAAAGATGTTTCGTCTTATGTTTCAAAACATATTCCAACAGCATGGAAACTTAAGATTAAAATGTGCACCAATCAACATTTAACATTTGGTGATACAAACGAGGTGGAATTAACTTCTTATCCATTTGATGAACATAAGTCCAAAGTATAATTAAAAGATCAAGAAGAAGATAAATCTTTAAATCTTAAATTAGATCTCTAGAAAACTTATTTCTAGCAATCTAAAATATAGGATTTAAGTTGTGTTAATCTCAATCCTAAATTAGTCAAGTAATTCAAGACCTAGATTAAACTAATTTTGTGAAATTATCAAGCTCACTCAATAATCTCATCAAGTCCACTCAAGAACTCAAAAAGAGAATCAATCTCATAGAGTTTAAGTAAAAATCATCTGATATCTTATTAATAACCAAATAAGAGCTTAAATACCCTTTACAAATGTTAAGAAAACCCTAAAAAACCCTTTCTAATTTAGTCTTACAAGTTATGGTCAAATTTACAACTCTTAAACCTATTATGATAACTAATCTCACTCTCACATAAAGAGTAAAAGCAAATAATCCTATTGGTTGCCATGATATGTTCTAACTAATTTTAGCATTAAAACACCTTATTCAAGGTCCCTTACACAAGTAAATAACTAACTAAAGAATCCTAACTCAAACATCATGGTATTTAGCCAACTAATGCCAACTAAGCAAATCTGGTATGTGAATCTTCAACATTTGGGTTTAGTCTCCTTGCTAGGGCTGAATGGTGTTAGGCTTTGGTCCTGTCCATTAGTTAGGCTTTATTGGATTAAATTAAACACTCTACTTGAAGAGTCCAAGCTCCCATCTTCATGCATTTGGGCTTCATGGAATCCTTGGTTTGTTTGGGCCTATTCTTTCCATATATTTCCTTGTTTAAAAGCTCCAAGTGCATCTTTAAACTTCTTTAGCCTTCCTCTTATAATTGAGCCTTGAAGTTGTAATGGATCCTTGTTAGACTTACCTTGGTTGAATGCATCTTCCTTTATTCCTCAAGAGGATTTGTCATCGAATCTAAACCTTCATTAAAATCAAAAGGAGACAAATCAACAACATTAAAAGTAATTATAATCACTAGGCAAGTCTAATTTGTAGGCATTATGATTAACCATTTCAAAACCTGAAAAGGTCCATCTCCTGTAAGACAAAGCTTACTTTTCTTAAGATTAAGAAATCTTTTCTTTTCTAAAGTGTACATAAACCTAATCTCTTAGTTTAAATACAAATCTAATTCTACCCCTATTTGCATTTCTAACTACTTGTTCACTCCTCTTTTTTATGTTCAAACACACCTTCTCATGTAATTACTGAACATAATCAGAATTCTTTTCATTTTAAGTCCACACATATTTAAAGGTGTAGGGGAGTGACCTAATGGACTTAATGGTACAAACCCATAAATAATCTCAAAAAGGCAGTAATGGGTGGATGAATGCACACTCATATTATATGTTGTTTTCAAGTTCTTTTTAATTAAAGCTCATAAAAGTTGCCCTAGAGTTCTATTAACAACTGTAGTTTGACCATCTGTTTGTGGATGAAAAAAAGTAAAAAACAAAAATTTAGTTCCTAATTTACTCCACAATGTTTTCTAAAAGAAACTCAAAAACTTTGTATCCTTATCACTAACAATAGTTCTAGGCATACCATGCAATTTTACAATGTCTTTGAAAAACAAATTTGCAATGTTAATGGCATCATCAGTTTTGTTACATGCAATTAAGTGTGCCATTTTAGAGAATCTATGAACAACCATAAAAATAGAATCATTACCACATTTTGATTTAGGTAAACCTAAAATAAAATCCATTGAAATATCAATCTAAGGCTTACTAGGTACAGGTAAAGGCATATATAATCCATGTGGTCTCAATTTAGACTTATAACTTTTTGTGCATCAATTTGCATATTAGGCCAATAAAAGTGTTCATATAATACATCTAAGGTCTTTTGCACACTAAAGTGCCCCATAAGCTACCCCCATAGGCTTCCCTAACTAGCAATTCACACAAAGAAGATTTAGGCACACAAAGTTTATTATCTCTAAATAGAAATCCATCATGCCTATAATAGTTCTCAAAAGTTGTTTTCTCACAGTTCA
The DNA here is from genome assembly GCA_949677035.1 of Omphalea diandra. Taxonomy (NCBI): domain Eukaryota; kingdom Viridiplantae; phylum Streptophyta; class Magnoliopsida; order Malpighiales; family Euphorbiaceae; genus Omphalea; species Omphalea diandra. Next base: position 24,934 of record CATIWR010060029.1, read on the forward strand.
GGTAGTATTGGCCAAATTCAACATCATCAACATACATGTCTTTAATGTACTCAAAACCAAGCAATTTAGAATCTTAAAGCTTAAGAAGAACATAACTTCTAGATAGTGCATTGGCCACAACATTATCCTCACCTTGTTTATACCTTATTACATATGGAAAAGAATCTATGAAGTCACTACATTTAGCATGTCTTTTATTCAGCTTTTATTATCCTTTAAGGTATTTCAAAGACTCATGACCTGTGTGGACAATTAATTCTTTAGGCCAAAGATAATGTTAGCATATTTGTAAATCCTTAACTAATACATACATCTCTTTATCATAGGTTGGATAGTTAAGAGTAGGCCCACTAAGTTGTTCTTCAAAATAAGTAATAGGCCTTCCTCCTTGCATCAAAACAGCTCCAATGCCCAAACCTGAAACATCACATTCAATTTCAAAAGTGTTAGCAAAATTAGGCAAAGCTAACAATGATACATTAGTTAATTTAGATTTTAACAAATCAAAAGCCTTTTGTTGCTTCTCCCCCTATTGAAATCCAACACTTTTCATTACAATTTCAGCTAGGGGTGCATAGTTATGCTAAAATCCTTATCAAATCTTCTATAAAAACTAGCAAAACCATGAAAAGATCTTACCTTACTTATGGTAGTAGGTTTCGACCAAGAGGAAATAACACTTTCTTCTCTTCATCCACTTTTATTTCGTATTTTCTTATCATAAATCCTAGGAAAACAAGTCTACTAGTATAAAAAGAACACTTTTTAAAGTTAACATACAACTTTTCCTTGTGCAAAACATCAAAAATCAACCTAACATGCTCTAAATGTTGTTCTAAAAATCTAGAATATATAAGAATGTCATCAAAATAAACAACTACAAATTTTTCTAAATATACTCACACAATATATGATTCATCAATCTCATAAAAGTGCTAGGAGCATTAGTTTGCCCAAAAGGCATTATTAACCATTCGTACAAGCCATATTAAGTTTTAAAAGTTGTTTTCCACACATCCCCCCCAACGCATGCAAATTTAATAATATCCACTCTTTAAATCAATTTTTGAAAACAAGCATGAAATTGATGGCTATATTTAATGGTAATTTTACTAATTGCCCTATAATCTACACACATGCGCTATGATCGATCTTTTTTAGGTACAAGTAAAACAGGAACAACATATGGACATATACTCTTCCTTACCAAACCTTTTGCCATTAACTCTTCTACTTGCCTTTAAAGCTTCTTTGTCTCCTCAAGATTAGTTCTATAGGTTGGTCTATTAGGAATTTAAGAACTTGAGATGAAATCAATTTCGTGTTCAATATCTCTTTAGGGGGGTAAATCCCTTTGACGCATCTTCGAGAAATAAATCTACAAATTCATGCAATAAAGAAACAAAACTACCTAGAATAATATTGGTTAGATTATCATTAAAAGAAAAACATATTAGTTGTAAATCAGTGTACAGTAGCATAATCATAGGTGTTTTAGGTAGCAAGGCTTTTCTCACATCCTTCTCTTTTACATAAAAAGCTCTTTTCACACCCTTTCCTTTTACATGCCATTTATTTTTGTTTGGGCATCCTCTCTTTTATCTCCTTTCTCTACTCTAATCTCACACGCCTATTGAGTTTTCTCACAACTCTCCTTTTGTTGTGCTAATTCTTTTTCTTATTTGTGCACGCATTCTCTCTCTCTCTCTCTCTCTCTCTCTCAAAATTTATTGATCTTCACAAATTTAAGAAGGGGATAAAAAAGATAATACAACGTGTTTGCCTTCAAAATCAAACTCATATACATTAGAAAACCCATCATGTTTTGTCCTCCTATCATATTGCCAAGGGTGGCCTAAAAGCATGTGACTAACATGTGCAGGAATAACATCACATAACACCTCATCCTTGTACTTTCTCATTGAAAATGCTATCCTAAGTTGCTTTGTAACTTTAATTTCACTACATTCATTTAACCATTGCAAATGATATGGTTTAGGATGCTTTAAAGTTGACAATTTAACCTTTTCAACTAGATAAGTGCTAGTTGTATTAATGCAACTACCACCATCAATTATAACAAAACATAAACTACTATTTATTCTACATCTTGCATGAAATATATTTTCCCTTTACACATGTTCATCCTTTATTTGGGCATTTAAAGTACATCTAATCATAAAAATATCTTTCATTGTTACCTTATTAGGGTTTTCATTAACATCACTAGCATTCTAATAGGGGCATTTCAAGATTTATTTCTTCTCCATTTTCATCTTCACTATTATCTCAAAATCTCTCAAAATCATTGTTCTTTTATTGAGGCAATCACGTGCAACATACCTTTTACCTTGTCATTTGAAACAAATAATTGAGCTACTCTTATTGGGCTTGTTAGGTTTGGCCCTAATAAGAAAATTAGGCTTCCCTTCTTCCTTCTTAGGTGGTTCAGCCTTAGACCTCATATTGGGTTTATCACTACTTTTAAACTTATTAGTCTAAGAAACTAAATTGAAATTGGGCCTAGATGGCTTACCCTTTAGTTTCTTTCCACCTTGATAGCATTGTGGTACTATCCTCCAAATCATTATAGGGGTACATTTCCACTTAATTATTAATTTCTTAGTTGAGTCCAATAAGAAATCAAGTCGTTATTTGCTCCATGGTCTCCTCAATTTCAGCCCTAATCAAAGTTACCTCTAGCTCTTGGTAATGTTCTTCCATATTTTTCCCCCTTGCACTAGTCTTTGCAATCTATTGTGCAAATCCCTATAATAATGACTAGGTACAAAATGTTTTCTCATGACTCTTTTCATCTCTTCCTAAGTACTAATTGGACTATCCCCACATCTTTTCCTAGTGTATATGATTTGATTCCACCATATAATAGCATAATCTACAAACTCTACAACTGTAAGCTTAATTTTCTTTTCATCGCTATAATTATGACAATCAAATCAAAGTCTAATTTCTTTCACCATGATAAATAGGACTCAGGATCACCATTGCCATTGAAAGTATATATTTTTAGCTTAATGCCACTTAGATTGCCATTTTGCTTACTTGATCTTTAAGAACTTTCTTCATGTGAATCGCCTTCCTTCTCATTATTGATGAGTCTGCCACGCATTGGTTTTCTTGAATGGGTGCGTGTACTATTGGATTTAGAGGCATTTTGAATGCTTCCTAGCTGTTCTTTCACCTTTTTAAACTCTTGTTGCATAAGGGCCATAGTCTCTTGCATAGCTTTCACAATCAACTTCCATTCTGGATCATCTTTAAGTTCTACCATGATTAGTAAAATAACAAAAGAAAATCCTCACAAATAGTCCCTTACGTGTTTACACTCAATGAATGGCAGTCACATTCGTGTTCATCTCAAAATTAGCTTTTACGCTCTTATGAGCTTACACACTCTTACTTTTTACCACTTAGTCTTCTTTTCTTTAAGTTCTTTAAGGATTAAGTTTTAGTCTTCTTTTCTTTAAGTTCTTTAAGGATTAAGTTACTTTATGTTATGACAAGCTTAAACTAAATACAAAACGAGCTTAAATTAGACCTAAACACTTAGATAACAATGAATTGAAAGTAACACAATTTGGTTGCAAGCAAATATATAACTAAAGTCCTAATCAAAATTTAAGAATTTAAATGTAGGCAAAGTTGCAAAGTGGTGTTTTGAAAAAAAAAATGGTGAAATTAAGCTTAAGCTGAATGATTTAAAGGGACCTTCAGTTTTCAGCTTTAAAACAATAAGTGTGCAATCTTTAGCTTCTTTTCTTTCCTTTCCTTTTCTTTTCTTTTGATGCTTTCTCTTCTTTTTAACTTTTCTTTTCTCTTTTTTTTTTTTTTATAACTTTAGAAGCAAAAACAAAACTAAAATTGCACAAATTACAAAGAACAACTCTAAAAACATAAGAAGCACAAAAAGGAGCCAAATTTAGGAACTTGAGGGGTATTTTGGTAATTTTTCCCTTACTTGAATTCTAGATAAGTTTAGTTCTTGACACTAGGAAACACCAAACAAGTGATTAGAAATAAAAAAGAAACAAATTGGAATAAAAAAAGGATGAGGACATTGCAAGAAACAAACAAAATTCAAGTTTCCTTAATTTAAGAAAAGTTTGGCAAACTTCTAAATTTTAAAGAATTTCTTAAATCAAACACTTCAAATCTACAATTAGAGACATAAGAAAGGTTAATACACAAAGAAAAATGAATTCAAATTGAAAGAAACAAAGAAATCTAGTTAGAATAAGGAAACAAACTTATTTTGCATAGTTCCTTAATTTAAGAAAATTTTGCAAAAGTAGGTTTTTTTTTTTTGAATTTTTTGATGAAATTTGATATTTGATGAAAATTCAAGCTAATATAATAATTGAAAGTGAAAAAAAAAAGATTGAAACTTAATTGAACAAGTAAAACATAATTGGTTCTAGAATTGCTCAATTTGCAATTTTCCTTATTTTAAGGAAATTTTTAAAAACAATTTGTTCCAATTGGATTCTAATGATGCAAAAACTTTTTTGGATGGTAAATCACACTAATTTGATGATGGAAATAAAGAAAAAGAATGTAACACAATAGAACAAGATGAAACTGAATTGACAGTAATAAAGTGCTAATTTGCAATTTAGAAGTTTTTTTTGTGATTTTCTTGATGCAAATTTACCAGATTGGAATTCTAACACAAAAGAATGATTAAATATGAGAAGGAAGAGGAATTTAATAAAAGAAAACAAAGAAAATAGAGTGGAACAAAAGATACTTAATGGAATCGGAACAAGAAGAAGAAGAGGTAGAATGCGATTTAAATGTTCTAATCATAGGAACATCAGCAAATGATGAAGAACAATGCGAGAATAGTACCTTTTGATCTTGAATAACCTTGGCTTCGATACCAATATGATATGAACGAGGTGAATATACTTCTTACCCATTTGATAAACATAAGTACCAAGTATAATTCAAAGATAAAAAAGAAGATAAATCCTTAAATCTTAAACTAGATCTCTAAAAAACTTATTTCTAGCAACCTGAAATATATGATTTAAGGTTTGTTAATCTCAATCCTAAATTAATTAAATAATTCAAGACCTAGATTAAACTAATTTTGTGAAATTATTAAGCTCACTCAATAATCTCGCCAAGTCTATTCATTAACTTAAGAAGAGAATCAATCATGATAGAGAATGGCTCCTCGATTTTGCTTGTCTGCTTTCTAGTAATGCTTCTTCACATATCGCGATCGCGAATAAAAAGTAGCGATAGCGATTTAGAAGTCATTTTTCATACTTGAGGAATTTTTAAGCTTCATCCAAATTCCAACTTTAGATAAAAACTAAAGGCTGCAAAATAACACTAATTTGATATATTAGACATGATCAATCTCCTTTGTCAAGATCAAAAGAGGTCCAAGACTTGGGTTAATTACCCTAGTCCAACAATCTCCCCCTTTTTGATTTTGACAACTTAGATTGATCCTTAGTGATAATAATGCAAAAAAAGTGAAGTTGGATTGTAGGTAAAGATTCAATGAATACTTAAGACAAAAATTTGCTAAGTATATTATTCATTCAAATATAGTGAATCTAAGAAACAATAAGTATGATGCTCCCTCTTAACTTATGCTATAATTTTTGAGACTTAGATGCTTTTCCCTTTAGGCTTAGGTCATATACACTCTCTCCCCCTTTAGCAAGATCAAAAAGAGGAGGAATTAGGGAGAAAGTAAACTCATGCATAAGTAATAATAAGGAGCAAAAGTAAATATAAAAAGCAATTGATAACAATCACATAAGATCACAATATAACAAATAAACAATGTTTATTTATTTATAACTTGTGGGATCACAAACTTTGAAACATAAGAAAAGAGAAAAAACACAAAGAGATCCCTAAACTAGAAAGTAGGAGACCCATCATCACTAGAAGTGTCTCCAACATGTTTATCGTTGGCACCCTCAACTTCTTCACCGTCTTCAACTTCATCATTGCCGACTTCCTCTTGAGTATCTTCAAATTTTGTAAAGTCTAGAAGGTGGCAAGGTGGAACTCCAAGTTTCTCTTAGAGATCCACCATATCACTGTGGAGGTGAGAGAGTAATAGAGATTGTCTCTTCATCATCCGCATAAGCTTATCAAACTTGTTGTTGATGGTGGAGAGAGATACTTGGGCCTTAGGCTTAGGTGGTGGAGGAGTAGAGGGAGAAACAATGTCAAGATATAGACGTTTCCTCTTGGAAGCTTATGAGCTCTCCATACGCTGAGCTCCAAAAGCACCAAGAAGATATGCGTAGGAATCAGGATGAATCGCCTCAGCGTTGATGAGGTCCAAAAAGTTCTGAAAGGGTAGATACTTCTTGGTGAGTAGCTTCTCCTTATCCTCATCAAGGGCTCCTACAGATTGATAGATTGCAGTGACGTGTGAGGGGAGCATAAATTGACTCTTCGGCTTCGTGCTTATATGGATAACTTGATCCATAAGGTAGTGGTCGGTCTGGATGGGTTTATTCTTCATGAGACAAAAGAGGAATGCAAGATCCTTTTGTGAGACCTTCTCGTTCCCATCACCTCTCGCATTGATGGAGAAGGTGATGATTCAGTGAAGAATCCATAAAGGTAAGGACTTAATGTGCTTTGTGAGAGAGGATCTTAGGTCGTGTTTCGCTTCGATCAAAACATTTGCCCAAAACTCTAAGTATATGACATTGAGAGCCGAAATAATGAATGGAACGTGCTCACCAATTTTAAGGTTGAAAAGGGAGGACAGTTGCTCGAAGGTGATGAAGTACGGATCCCCAATGACGCAAAAAATGAGACTGTACTGCCCGATAGGAGATTTCGCTTTACGGCTCAGTTGAACCATGCATATGAGTTCTCGAACTATCTCTTCGTACCCTGGTTCATTCCTAAAAATGAATTCATTCCAGCCAAGATTGGACAAAATGCTTTGATTTCATTGTGTAACCCAAGGGTTTCAAGTAGATAGGTGGAGGGTATTTTGTTGGCAGAATGACTTTGGAGAGATTTGCCTTATATCTCTCATTTTCTTCATGTGTCACTCCCTTCATGTAGATGAGGGAAGGAGGAGTAAAAGGTTGTGCAATAGTCTTGCCTTTCTCAGCTCTGGAAGATTTCTTTGGAGCCATGAAGAACTTGAGAGAATTTAAGAAATGTAGAGAGTAATTTGAGGAAGAGAAGATGTTTGGAGTAGATGTGAGAAAAACACTGTTGAAGGGGGTATTTATAGGCTCGAATGGGCCGGAAAATAGTAACAAATGGCTATAAATTGATTGAATGAAGGGTTGGAAACGGTTGGCCATCAAATCACATAAATGTGAGACGGTTACTCAAATTCGCATTCGCAAAAATGGAAGTCGAGACCGCAATTTCTGAAAAATGTGAGTAACGAAAAAATTTTCCTCGGAAATACGCACTACAACGGTCATAATTTTGAAATTAATGATCAAAATTCGTGGTGGGGAGAAATTTCGTGACCGCGAATTGACATTTGACAATCGGTAGAAGTTGACTTGTAATTCGCGATCGTGAAGAAGGAATAGCGACCGCGAATTGTGAGTCAGCAAGGATAAGAATGAAAGTTTTTGAAAAACATGTGATCCCCTAGAAATAAATAATAAAACCTTCCATATCAATCATCATTCAAACATTTCACATACACATATCACACAAGATCAAATAAGAATTTTCACTTGAGGGAGTTTCTATCAAGCATTCCCAATTCTCTCTTAATGAGGTTCATCCTTTCTTTATTTAGAGGTTTAGTGAAAATATCTGCAAGTTGATGATTAGTGTCAAGGAATTCTAACACAACATCACCTTTTTGCACATGATCTCTAAGAAAATGATGTCTAATATCTATGTGCTTACTTCTAGAGTATTGGATGAGATTCTTTGAAAGATTGATAGCATTAGTATTGTCACATTTGATAGGAATGTGATCAATAGCTTTGCCAAAGTCCTTTAATTGTTGTGTCATCCAAAGAACTTGGGTGCAACAACAACCCGCTGCCACATATCGGCTTTCACAGTAGATAAGGCAATTGATACTTGCTTTTTACTAAACCATGAAACTAAGCATTCACCTATGAATTGGTAAGTCCCGGAAGTGCTTTTTCTATCCAATAAGCTTCCCCTATAATCCATATCCGAATACCCAACAAGGCTAAAAGATGTGTTCCTAGGATACCATAGTCCTAAGTGAATAGTGCCATGCAAATATTTGAAAATTCTCTTTACAACATTCAAATGAGATTCTCTAGGTGAAGATTGAAATCTAGCACACATACAACACTAAACATTATATCTGGCTTAGAAGCAGTAAGATAAAGTAGAGATCTGATCATACCTTGATATCTTTTTTCATCTACTACCGTACCTGATTCGTCATTGTCCAGCTTGATGGTACTACTCATTGGAGTTTTTACTACCTTGCATCCTTCCATGCCAAATTTCTTTATAATTTCCTTTATGTATTTGGCTTGGTTGCTGAAGATCCCTTCTTTGAGTTGCTTGATTTATAGACCAAAAAAGAATTTGAGCTCCCCCATCATGCTCATTTCAAATTCCCTAGTCATACACTTAACAAATTCCTCACAAAGAATTCATTAGTAGCACCAAAGATAATGTCATCAACATAGATTTGGACAATTAAAGTGTCTTGTTTGTGCTTTTTAACAAATAGTGTAATATCAACCTTTCCTTTCTCAAAATCATTTTGCAAGAGAAATAGACTTAGCCTTTCATACCAAGCTCTTGGAGCTTGTTTCAATCTATACAAGGCTTTGTTTAATTTGAAAACATGGTTTGGAAAACAATGTCATTCAAAACCAGGAGGTTGTTCAACATAAACTTCCTTCTCAATAATGCCATTTAAAAATGCACT
>CATIWR010060044.1:0-31242 GCA_949677035.1 Omphalea diandra
AAGATTTCCCACTCTGTCACATACATCTCCAACCTACTTGATTTCACAAGAGTTGTGCCCCTATGATAGTTTTCTAGTGCTTTCCATATGGCATATGCAATTTGGCAATGTTGGACTCTTCCAATTTCTTCTCTTGACATGAAGCTTAGAAGAATAGCCATTGCCCTCTTGTTCTTCCTATTTGCCTTCCTCTATCTTCACTCCATTCTTCTCTTGTAATTGCCACCTTTACTCCTTCAACCATCTTTGTTGGAGACTTTTACTCTTCAAATATATAATCCCATAAGTTGATGAGATTGCTATCAAGATAGATCTCCATTTTATGCTTCCAAAGAGTATAATCATTGCCATCAAAGTGGGGATTAAGGTGAGAGTGGACTCCTTCTTATGCCATTGATCTTTTCTCACATAATTGAGGCTCGACACTGATACCAATTGTTAGCCTAGTACTCTAAGAAGAGAGAGGAGGGGGGGGGGGGGGTGGAGTGGTTGGATTAGTGGGAAATTTAAACATTTAATTTTAGAGGAACCTTATAAAAATGAAAGATTAGAGAATGAGTAGGAGAAGAATAAATATAAGAGTTTTTATAATGGTTTAGGTATTAACCAACACTACATCCACTCCCCTATTCTCCAATTAGGTGTTTCACTCAATCACTAGTGTTTTACAAGCTTGCACTCAACTTAGTGTTTAGGCTCACACAACCTTATAAGTATTTTCCTAAAGGCTCACACTTATTTTATATAAGAGTTTTACAACTAGGCTAACTCTTAAATCTAAACAAAAGTTTTCTACACAAGGGCTCACTCTTAAACACAAACCCAAGGTGTTTAAAGCTCACACCACACTATATACAAAGAAATAAAAGAATTAACTTTGCAAGAGTTTTGGCACAATCAATGGTTATCCTCTTGCATTCAAGTCCATTTGGTGGTGTATTTATAGGCAATAACCATCAAAGAGATGTTACAAAGAAACTATGCCTAAATCTCCAAGTTGTGTTAGGTATATCTTGCATTAAATGCTTGATAAATGAAATTCGCGGTCACTTTTTTTGAACTGTGTCTAACGGTTAGTCTACATGGCATAAAACTATTGATCTTTTCAAAAACTAGCCATTAGATCTTTCTAACAAATCTTAAAATTAGCGATCACTACTCAAATTCGCAATTGTTATTTTCTTTCTTTGAACGCAATGGTCACAGTGAAATCGTTTGTCTAACATGGAGATATTGTTTCATCAATTCGCAGTCGCTACCAAAATTTGCAGTCATAATTTTTAAATCACAAAAACACTTTTTTCAAAATTCATGATCACTTTGAAATTCACATTCAAAGGCATATTTCAAACTTTGAGTTTTTTGCTTCTACTCACTGTTATTCAACTTTTAATGAGATTCTATTCTAATATCTGCAAAAACAACTCTTAAAATTGATATTATAATATTTCAATATATATTATTAAGATCAAAAGAGAGTCTTGACTTAGGTTTGAATAACCTAGTCCAACAGATAGTAAAATCGAATTATAAAATCAAAAAAATTTATGACGTAGTAAAATACCTTTTAAAATTTAACTATGCATATATAAAAATATTAATAAGTTCTTATATAAATTTACTCCTACATATTATATAAATTACTCCTACATTTATAGAAATATAAATAAGATACAAATTTAATACACGTAAAGCTATTTTAAGATAATAAGAGAACTCATTCAGAAAAGAAGTCAAAGTTCATATCTCATATTAAGATTTTAGTGTATATAAAAAAAATTAGTTCATGTCCATCACACATTTATTAAGTTACCAATATAAAATACATCAATAAATGCTACATGAAATGAAATATAAAATTTAGAAAAACTCATCAAAATTCCTATTCGAATTCAATAATTTATAAACTAATTTTTGTTCATAATATTAGATAAAATATTTAATTAATATTCAATTTATAACCATAAATTTAAACATAATATTATATGAATAAATATAATTAAGTTTTGTTTTAATCTTTAAAATTTCATATGTGTAGTAAACTCTTAAACTCATATGAGTTTACTCATTAGTTTATCGATTTTACTATATTATTGACTAGTGAATTTATCACAATTTTATGCAAAAATGATTTTACAAATGAGTTAACTCATTTGCTAGAATAAAAAAATGTAAACTCGTAAACTCATATGAGTTGACTCATGAGCCTCTACTCACAATTAAATCAAAGATACCATATTATGTAAGAGAAAGGGTGATGCAAATATCAGTGGATGACTTGCCATGGTATTGCGATGTACAAAGATATTTAGAGAATGATGCATATCTTGAAAGGGCAGAGAGAAAGGACAAAGATCCCATCATAAGGTTGGCTTCATAGTTTATTATTTGTGAGAGTATAATGTATAAGCAAATGTTGGACGAAGTCTATTCGAGGTGCTTGACAAAAGAAGAGGCCATAATACAAGGGTCATGAAAGAGGTGCACGCAAGAGTGTGTGATCCATACATGAACATAATAGTTTTGACTAGAAAAATCTTAAGGATGGGGCATTATTGGACTACCATGGAATGGGATTACATTAAGATTACAAAAGGTTGCCATAAAAGCGAAAAATTCAAAAGCCTTAACCACTTGCCATTAGTATAGTTGTAAGACCTGACTCACCTTAGCCATTTATTACATGGGGTATTGATGTTATTTGGGAAATGAAGCCAACATTTGTTAGGGGTCATAAGTACATTGTGAAGGTGATTGATTATTTTTTAAAATGGGGAAGTTAAGCCCTTTAGGAAAATGAGGGCAAAACATAATAGATTTATAGAGAAAAACCTCATATATTGTTATGGTTTACCACGCCATGTTGTAACATATGATAATATGCATTTTCAGGTTGAGGTTAGGGTAATTCTAAAGGAGTAAGAAGTATTATAACATAATTCCTCACTTTATATGTTGTAAGCAAATGGAGCTATAGAGGTGGCTAATAAGAACATTAATAATATCCTGACAAAAAATGGTGCAAACTTATAAAGATTGGTTGAAAAGCGATCCTTTGCATTGCAGGGATATCATGCAATTACTAGGACATTCATAAGAATGTTACCTTATTTTTTGGTATATGGGATGAAAGTAGTATTACCATTAGAGATGAAGATGAAGTCCCTTCGGGTTCTAATTGAGACAGATTTTTGAGTATTAGTGAATAAGGAATAGGTGTGACCAACTGGTACTGATAGATGAAAAGATGTTGAAAGCCCTGTTCCATATACAACTATATTAGAGGAGAATGGATGTACCTTTAACAAAAGAATTAAGTTAAACATGATACAAGTGGGGGATTTGGTGTTGAAAGCAATGCATACTCAGGCTCTAGATCCTAGGGGAAGGTTTAAAAAGGATTAGAAAGGTCCATATATGGTTAAACAAATATACTCAAGTGGAAGAGTGAAGTTGTCACACTTAGATGAGAATGAGTTCTCTGAGCTAGTAAATTTGGATTGATTGAAAAGTTATTTTGTACGAGGTGAGAGGAGAAATAAATAAGCAAACAATGCTAAAACCTAAAAAGGCAGTTTGGATAAAAGTCAAGGCAAAAACAAAAAGAAGAGTAGGAAAAGGAAGAAAAAATGATAATAAGGAAAAGCCAAGACATAACAACTAACAATTAGAGGAAATTAAAAGTAAGGTAAGGCACCGAATAAGAAAAGCATAATAAAGAAACCACAGGGGATAAGAAATAGAATAAGGGAGCCAACATGAAAATTAATGAGAGATTTTAGTGTGTTATTATTAAAAGTAGAAAATATGCATGGATTTAATATGCAATATGTACAATGAGATGATTCATGATAAGCATAGCACTGAAAGGAACGTGCTACCATAATGTAAGCAACATTCGTCAAACATGCTTTTGAGCTAAATGAAATATAGAATTTTTGCTCATGTAAACATTATTGCCCTATTTTCTCTAAAAATCTAACATCTACACCTCTAGGCATCATGCAACCAAGCATTGAGATTAGCATCATATGAGGTAAGAGCTCTAGTGGTTTAGAAGTGGTAAACTTGATGATAGTCTAAGTGTCATCCACCTTGTCTAAAAAGCATTGGGTGATGACCTTTTTATAAATGAAGGAGAAATACCTACTACATCCTAAGAAGGTCCAAAATGGTGACAGGCATGAGAGGTATCACAAATGGTAATTGATGTCAAAGTAGATGTGATCATACATCCTCTATAGGTCCTTAAGGTTACCCTAGTCTATCTTAACCATGGGCATGTCCAGTAGATGTCATGCTCAGATATGCAAGACAACCGTTCAATCCATTTAGCCATAGAAAAAACAAGTAATGATTTAAATGTTGTTACAAGAAGTAACACCTTGCGTCCAACATGAATCTATAGTAAACCTAGCCTTTTCCTATAACTAAATTTGAAAAAAGAAAAAGAAAAAAAGAAAAAAATGAAATGAAAATGAATAAGAAAAAATATAAAGCAAAAAACAAAGAAAGAAGCCTATTAGGTAAAAAATTCAAAAGGGTGGCCTAAGCAAATTGAGCCACCCATTAAATTGAAAACTCACTAGGGCAGTGCAGACAAACATTTAGAGTGAAAATAAAAATAATAAAGTAAAATATAAAAAAGAAAAATAAAAAGATAAAAGAGGTTATAGGAAGAGAACACCCGGAGAAGCAAACGGCTCCCTCAAAAACACTGGTTGCCTTATAAAGTAATTTTCTTTAAACCCCTACGGTCCCACATAGGATCAATGGAACTGGGATGCTACCCGACTCAATCTCCTCTATAAGCTAAAAAGCCTAAAAGTTGATCTCACCATCACCCTAATGAAGCAGGTACTCACCCATCAGAACAATTGACATAATGCAAGTTTGAGCAGTTATAGACTCACTCTTATAGGGATATAAGGAGAATAAGGAGATAGTAGGACTTTTTCTTCTCTCAATGTGTACAAAGATACCTCACCATTAGGAAAATCAAGAAGTTCCATTGTCTTATATATGTATGGGTAACCTAAGCTTAAAAGTGTAGTCCTATTAGAACTTGGAATATGGTAATCTAAAATGACGCCAAATTCCTCAGATAAGAGGCAGGTCTCTATATACTCAAAGTGAAAAGAATGGGTGGATGGATCCCAAAAATCATGTCACATGAAGAAACTCTTAGTTAAGCTTGAAAGAGAAGACATAACGAAGAGCTCTAAAATCTACTTGAGGAAGAAGACATAACGAAGAGTTCTAAAATCTAACTAAGGAAGATGGGATCAATTTAATGCATGAAGGGTTTCTAAAAATTTTCTAGCTATGATTTAGAGGTCAAAAATGTCTGAGGTAGGCATAGAAATCGATGAGGGAGATAATAAAAAGGGGTGATGGTGAATAGTGTGTGACATTTGTGAATAGTATAGTTTTCTATATAGACAACTTGTTAGTTTATATAAGGGCATTAGGGCAATTTTCTATACTTTGCAATGGTCAAAACTCAATAAAATTATAGGGCCATCATAAAAGGGCAAATGTGTGAGTAAGAGAAGGTATCACATTATGCATCAAAGCAATTGCACACTAAATAGATAAAGAAGAATAAGGTATTATAAATAAATATGTGTAAATAATAATATTAGGCTATCCAAGGCCCAGGTATCCAAAATAATAGAAGAAAGGACCCAAAAAATGCCCAAACACTATTTAGAACGTACAAAATGATCCTCCAACTATTATAAAAAAAAAAAAAAAACAATGACAATTTTTAAATTGACCCAATATCTAATCAAATCGTGCAATATGGTTTTAAATTAATCAATAAATTTAAGCTTTCCACTTATCTTTTGTCTTTCAAATTATTCTTTTAAACCACTTTGCAATTAACTATAAAAGAACGATAATCAAAGTAATACAATGTATAAGGGTGAATGTGGATATCGTTGGACAGACAAGAGATGTAAGTATTGGAATATGATGATTCTACTTTTATCTGGAAATTAAATATTAAAGATTTGAACTAAACAACTAATACAATAAAAAAATTAAACTAATAATTGAATGGCAAAAGGATAAAAACATTTAAGAATGAAAACCTTATAATAAAAGACCTAAGATACTTGATCTCACCAATATGTAAATTCAATGATATGTAGGATTAAGTGGTTGTAACTATTGATTGTCTCTAAAGTTATTAGGGCTCTCTTTTAATATATCTCTTAATATGTGAACATTCCTCCAAATCTATCTCTTGATGTGAAATAGAAATGTATTGCTTCACCAACTCTAGCAATCCTTTAAGTGATCACAATAGGTTAAGTCGGTATCTCTACTCGTTAATTAACCTAAGGGAAATGATTCTAAGTGTATTTCAATTTATAATTTATCAATCTATAAATGAAACACAAAATGTGTAATTGGTGATCAAGCAATCACAAGCATTAAGATCAAGAATCATTTACTTATTAAAGAACAAAACCCCAACATAGTCATTTAAATCTTAAATCAATAAATCATTATCCATGGCTACATTAAGGTTCTAAATCAAAAGATCTAGCCCAACATACTAACAAAATAAGCCAAATCTAAAAGTAAAAGTATCATCTTAATAATCAAAATAAGAAATAAGAGAAGGAAAGATGAAATCTCTTAATGGTCTTAATAGATCTTTCCTTATTCTTTTTCTTCTTCTTCTTCTTCTTCCTTAATCCAATGATCCTCTGAACTATTGTGCTTGATCACACTTTGAAGCATGTTTTTTTTCTTCTTTCAAAAAATCTTCTTTCACCCATCCTAACCTTTTTTTTTTAAAACTGTAGGAGTTGGCTTTAAATACTCCTCAAAAAGAACTAAAACATAGGGTAAAAGATAGATCTCAATGCTCCTTGGTTGTAGCCCATGACTCTTATAAGCTCAAGATAAAGTTGCAGGCACAACAACATACAATTCATCTTCATACATCTAAATTTTTAGCTTGGTGCCTAAAGTTGTCAGCTTTGCCCATTTTGGTTCTAATTCGCTCCAAACTTTGTAAAACGCCTACAAAACATCCAAATGTGCTAAATAACACTAAATTATCCTAAAATAACTTTATTTAAACATATATTAACATAAAATCGAGCTCAAAATACCAAATATCTATGCATAAATTAAGACTAACAAATTCTCCTATACTTGAACTATTACTTGTCCTTAAGGAACAAAGAATAAATACCCAAAAATTTTATAGCTTTTACAAAACATATATAGCTTCATCATACTTGAAATAGCGATCATCTAAGTTCCACTAAAGATGTACCAAACAAGAAATGTAAGAAAATAAACTTGGGTTAGATTACTAGCTTGAAAAGTAAACTTAGTAATTCATGATCAATTCGAAACAACAAAATTATATTTTACATATACATCATAATAATTGTCCAACTAAACCATCAATAGATATAATCATAATGTAACATAAGTTAGATTACTATTGCCTTCATTAATTAACAATGAGAAGATCATTATGATTCATCTTTTCTTTTAAGCATACTACTTTTACTTTTTTTTTTTTTTGTTGAAGAGTTTATATGCCTTTTTACATAAATACAATTATTGGTGATGAATGCACTTTGTTACTTAACATATAACTTCGTTCGAAATGCTTTACATGCTCATGCTCATGCTTTACATGCTTTTAGTTACTAAGCATCCCAAAAATAATGTAGTAGTTATTTTTCTTTCTTTTTAAACTTATTTTGATAATTCCTAAATCATATCTCTGAAATTACTTCATCATTGCTAATTAACAAATTACAATAGCAATTCATTTTCCATTTAAGCTCATGAAACTATATCTATTCATAGCATGCAAAATTGTTTGTTTTCACATATATGTAGTACCGCTCATTGAATTCTAACTAACCTAAACTCATAAGTTATACTCTTCATATTAGTAAATAACTCAAAATTAATTTATCTAAAATTCATCTCAAGAATGACATCTTTTTTATAGCAACTTATAATGATTACCCTATTAAGCTTAATTATACTGCATATTCTTATAAATATCACAAAAATTTTGGTCCATTTAAGCCTTTTACATAGATGCTAGCATAATATAGGTCTAAGCTTAAGATCTTAAATATGGCATTACCCTCAATGGCATGCATTCTAAAGCACAAAAGATAAAAAAGATTATATACAAAGAAATATTTCCCTCTTAATTTTAGTGAAAGGTTGATTGCATCCAACTCTCTTCATTCTTGTGGCCTACATTCTTATGATCATTTGAGAAAATAAGAAAAATTAAGTAGCCAAGTGAAATAAATAAAATAAATAAATAAAGAGCTAACTCATTGATAATCATGGAAAAACAAAATCCTATTGATTTTCACCTTTATACATTGTTCCTTCAAATTGAAACACATAACAATGGTGCATAAACACCTTACAACATTAAAATAAGAAAAATAATAACAACAAAGCAAGTCTAATACATCACAAATAACCTAACATCAACAATAACAAAACCAAAGACATAATCTCCTAAACATAGTGCATCATGGTGTATCCAGTGAAAAAGGAAAATCAATGTTAGCTCTAACAAAGCATTGCCTAATATTGTAGTCTTAGTGCTTTTGCACCCTTTCCATCCTTGTTAATCTAGCATCCATGGTATCTAGCCTTTGAAGGGCTAAATTCCATGTTGTTCTTGAGTTGCACTAGGTCTTCCTTCTTGTGGATGAGTGTTGAGAGGTGGGACAATAAGAATGTCTTCTTCCTCCTCTTCTTTATTTTCCTATTGGACCTTTTATTCTTGGTCTTGATTCTTTGTTTTTATACACTCTGGCTCTCCAAATTAGCATGTCATAATCCATATTCTCCCTAATGTATTTAGATTAAAAGGTTTTATAGTAGGTAGAACATCATCATCCGTTTGATTTGGATTAAAACCATATAAAAATATAGCCAAACCGTGACTATATGCCTCAATCCTACCACTTGTTCGAGGTTTTTAACTAATCCCACCAATTGTTGAAAAATGTAATGAGTAGTTGATATTTTTAACTTATTATGAGCACACCATATGGGAAATATCTATTGTTTAAGGACTTTAGATGCTTTTAATTTTCCAAAGATAACATAAGCCATAAACGTATAAGGCATTAATAAGTATCTATCTTTTATGGCTCCATTTACGGATTAAATTTTTCCATCTTGACCTAAAATTATTTCATAAAATGCTCTAGCACTAAAGTTTTGGAGGTGATCACTCATCCCTCCTTTATAAAAGCCAAATGCATTTCTCATGATGGTTTGATAAAAAATTTAAAGACAATGGATGTCTCATGCTCATCTCAAAATGTAGTATTGAAAAGAACTCAAAATTAAGTATTTTGTAAGATGGGATTTGAGAAATTGCAAACCTTACCCAACTCAACCTACCCAAGAGATCTTTCATCCTCTCCAAGACTTTTAGTTGCACCAAATTTGACTCATGCAAAAATCTACATGCAACATAAATATTAGCATATAGAGAAACAAATTTCTCACCTTCTTCATCAAAACTAAAAAGGGAGCACCATACTTAAAAGAGATATTTTTTGGTCCTCTTTATGGTTGCTTCCTCCTCTTACTTAATGACAAAGCTCTTGAAGACATCTTGAATTAATGAAGGGTATGATGGTGTGGTTGTGCAAGAGCAAACAAGCAAAAGAATAATTAAAAGAAAAAGATAAAGTTAATACTCTAAAAACTCTTACTTGTTCTCAAAATTTGGAAAGATATTTCAATTGAATTATAAGTGCAAATGATGAGATTTAAGGCCTATTTGTAAAGCAAAAGGGTTAGGGTTTAGGTGGGAACATTTGAATTTTGAATTAGGTTAAAAATTCCCCAAGAACTCTCCCCAATAACTCATTCTATGAGACTATCGTAGCCCACGACACATGTCGCTGGTGCAATTGCCCATGTTTCATCTAGAACAAGATTGAGTCATAGCTTGTGACTCAGTCGATGCCAATCTCATTCAAGCAAGTCACTGCCTATGACTTTGGTTGTGGGCACTACAATGACCACCTTTGATCATCTAAATTTGTGTAAAATTAATTCCTCCCGATGCCAAATATTATGAAACACCTTCCATACACATAAACAATGATTAAAATGTATCAATTTAGGATTTCCATGTTGCATAATTCATGCTAAATCAAACATCAAACATAAAATTATCCTTAACAAATACAAAACAAACATTAAAATTGAAAATGAACATTACAAACTCCTAATCAATCTAAATTTTTTAAAAGAACACATTAAAGGAAAGGAAAGATGCAAAGCTTTAAATCCTAAAAAATTAAATCCAAATTATTACATGTCAAAGTAAAAACACAAATCTAATTCTTCCTTGGTCTTCACTTACCCCTTTTTGGCTTGGGTGGCCTCCCTCTTCCCCCTTTTTGGTGATGAAGTGCATATCTTCATAGGTACTTTTCCTTAGTCCTCCTCTTTACTTTAAGATGATTCCTCTACCTCAATAAGACATGAAATTGTCTTCTCACTATACTCCATTACTACTATTTACCTAAAAGAGTATGGAAACTCACCTTCTTCTGGGAATGCTTTATGATAGCAATAAAAGGCTATTGCTTATTTAGGGGTGAAGATTTTAGTTAGGGCAGTGGAGTTTTAGGTTTTTAATGCTTCAAGTTTGATGATGGGAGAGTTAGTGGTCGTTATTCTTTCACTTTGGCTAGAATGGGATCCATTTTTAGTGTCTTAATTGCAACAATAGAGGAAAAATACAATAGTAGCTATTTTCTCCTCTATTTATAGATGATGTCACCTTCCTAATTCTTATAGACTAAGTAATTATAGAACATCTAGAACTTCTATACACTTTTCCTAACAAATGACATGGACTTGAATGAAAACAATTTAGTAAACATTTATAACATATTTAAGTGCAAAAGTTTAGGGAAAGTAACATTGTAACACAAAAATGCCCATTAGAAATTCAATAAAGAATTATTACTACCTTGTAAGCATTAGATTCTATACCTTAGGATACAAGCCCAATGATAAAAACTATTGGAGTTGTTCCCCAAAATGTAAAGGGAATTACAAAAGGAAGAAGAATAAAAGCCTTAAGAAGCCTTCGATTAAGCCTCAAACCAAGCCCAAGCCTAAAAGGCTAAGTCTGCTGAGTATGGTTTAGATGGTTGTACAACCATCTCACTTAGCTATGTAGCCATCTAATTTGTTGCACAACCAAGCACTAAGCCCCATGCAACAAAACCTTCTTGAATCATGCCCCTTGTAAATGGTTGTACAACTAACCTCTTAACTATACAAATTTGAAAATCTTAATTCTAGAACTTTTATGGTCTTGTATATTATGAGTCATGAATGAGATGAAATCAGAACCATTCCAGCTCTATTGCACTCCTCTCTTTTTATAAATACCTAACCATTGGAGAAAGTAAGAGAGAGAGAGAGTGAGAGAGAGAGGGAGGGGGAGAGAGAGAGAGAGAGAGAGAGAGAGAGGCTTAGAAAACCTTAAGGTTAAACTGCTAAAATGATCACTCTCACACCCTAAATACATAAAAACTAAACACCTAATCTATCACATTAAAGATCTAAGGTATCTATTAGGGTTTTTGGAACTTCATTTTGCATATTCCTTAGCATTTAGAGGATAATCTATTAACTCTTATGCCTCTGAGGATGAGGCATAACCAAAAGAGCATCAAAATCTTAATTTTCTCCTCCTCTTTTTTCCCTCTTTTTTTCTTTTCTTTTTAGAAAAATCTCAGTCACAATAGTTTGTACAAACCTTTTTATGGTCTATATAAACCACTAAATAGGCTATATAAACCACCAGTTGGTCTACATGGTCCATTTTGACTATTAAATAACATAGTTTTATTTTTTTGTCCTATTCAAATTCTCTTGGATTTTTAGGGTTTAAAAGGGTTTCTTTATGAGCTTTAGCCATTTAATAGGGTTAAGTCTTGTACCTAGGACCCCTATTCTCTTATTTGGTATATTAAGAATAAAAAAAGGAAAGGTTTTACATTTGCTTCTTAATGGTTTGAACACATCTTCATATGTTCTTTTCTCTTCAATTCTTTCTATATTTATGTTACTGTTATTATGGATATGATTAGGATAGGTAATCTTCCATTCGTAAGGATTCCATGATCCTAATGCATATTTATATTCCCTTTACTATTCTTGCGAGTTTTATCTTTGCCACCAAGAGAGGTGGCTAGGTCATTAGCTTGACCACCCTCTATTCCTTTTTATATGTTGCTTTAAGCATGTTTACGGGGAGAGAGTCCATCACTTTATGACCCCCTCTTTTTGGTTGTTCCTATAATCTAATAAAACACATGCATTTATTATAACATCCCTATCCATATTCATTGACATTATCACATGAACATATTAATTGCATAAATGATATGAAATCCCACATGAACATATGCATTGGATAAATAATCATTTAGACATGTGAATTGTAGAAGTACGACAATAACACTTGCACCATTGCATTTAGGACATTTGAACATATATGTAGTGTTTGTATAGTTGCATGATAAATTGTTTTATGTTGTGTGCTTATTATAACATCATAAATAATGGTGTTATAAAGCTTATTTTAAAGTATAAGGAGCTTTTAGGAATTAGGAGATGGATGAAGGTGCTTAAGGAGTGAAGAAGAGGGACTAAAAGAGGAAAGTGAACTTCCAACTAATAGGAATGTAACACCACCTTTTTGTCTTATTGCAATAGGCTTACAAGTAGAATTTTTGACCCTTTAGGATTAGAATTAAGGGTTTGGACTTGAGTTATAGCAGAAGAAAGAGAGACAGAGATAAGGAAGAAAGAAAGAAAGGAAGAAGAAGAAGAAGAAGAAGAAGAAGAAAAAGAAAGAGAGGAAGAAGTGTGGGCTGCCTAGGAAATAGTCCTAAGGTTTTCTAATTTTAGGACAATATGTAAGTTAATTTATCTTATTCTCAACTAAAATTAACCTTTCATGACATGTTAATCATGCATGGTTAGTGATAACTATGGAGTAATTGAGGTAGAGCTCTTTGATGGAAGTTGAAATTCAAGAGAATAAGAGCTGATTGTGTTGGATTTTGCTATTGGAGAAGGATTTTGTACCCATGATTTCATAACCCTAGAAAAGGAATTAAGGAAAGTGTAAAATATGAAATTTGTAGCTTTATATCCTATATAAATTAATGTGAAATTGTTTTGCTTGATTTGGTGTGTGTGAGGAGTTATAGCTCCTTCATTAAGGCTGGTTGACAACCAACCGAGATGACCTTAGTCTTTCTGTTTTCTTATATTTTGATTACCTTATGTTCTAATTTTGATAAAGTGCAAAACATGAAATTTGTAGAGTTATATCCCTCTAAATGCCTGTAAAGCAACTTTGACTTATTTGTTATGTGGAAATAGATACGACTCATTGATTGGGACTGACCCTGTCCCCGGATGAAACCCCACCTTTCTTTTAATTCTATTTTCCAAGAATTTGATGGCCATAGATTCAGAATTTGATGATGGTCCAAACTTGAAAGCTGTATATTTATGTATGATATATATAACTATGAAATAGTTTTACCAAATCCAGCATGGTTGTTGAGATATTGTGCCTTCATCATGACTGTTTGTTAACATGTTACAAACTTGCTCAGCCTGAGATTGGTCCTTCATTTTGGTGACCTTATAGACTGAATTAGACAATGAGTAAACATGAAAAATGTTCATTTATATGCTTTGTAACTGATTGTAGATTATTATTGCAATTGGATTTGTACAATTTGAGATATACCCAAGAATGTAAGACCTACTTAGACTGAGTGACATTAAAACAAAGAAAAATCCAAAAATTCATTGCATTTTCTGTGTGTCTAATATTGGCCTAAATTTTGAATATTTTGTATCATTATGTGTCTAGTTTGTTTGAAAAAATAATCAAGTCATTTGGATAAGTATATCTAGAGTTATTGCTATGAGAGTGTAGCAAGCTCAGGCTGCCATATAAGGAAAATATGCATAAACACTAGGTCCACTTGCATGAATCATGCCATAGTTGCATACCAAACATTCATAATCATTTTGACATACTTATAACCAGGATCTCAAAACTTTGAGGAAGCCCTAGAGAGAGAACCAAACCTACCATAAAGATTGGTCACATCAAAAGGTGAGTAAAAATGATAATTAGATTCTAATGTGTATATGTGTGATAATTTTATGATGTGTTTATATCCTATTACATGTATATGTGATTGAATTGTTATATTTTACATGTAAATACAAGTATATATGTAATATTATATATGTGATTAGTTAAAAAAAGTAATATTATGCTCTTCTTAAAATTAAATTAACTGTAATATTATATATGTGATTAGTTAAAAAAAGTAAGCCATCTAGCTTGATCTAGAAGATAAAGTTGACCATGGAGCCGTACCTACCAATAAGGGCTGAATTGAATTGTATTAGATAGGAAATAATTAGTGAAGCAGTGAATTGATGATGATCTATTTAGGACGATGGAATACCATGAAAGTAAACTAGTTAAGGAATTGGGAAGCACTATTGCAACCCCTAACAAGCCTATAGAGAATGAAAAGGAGAGCACTCAGTTTAATGACCTTGCTAGACAACTTAAAATAATCTAAAAGACATATGGTGTGAAGGGTGTAAAGAAGGGGATTGACATTGAAAAGTTACTTACTTGTAAGCCTATAAAGTTTTTAACCAATTTTTGGATGCTTAAGCTTTCCAAGTTTATTGGAATTCAAGACACGACCAATCATATCCACTCTTATGTGTTGACAATGAAGACATCTGGGTCACCTATGGACACCATGCTTGAGTTATTCAAGTTATCACTTGAAGGGTCTATGAAGACATGGTATTACACTTTACCTATGATTATTAGGGGAAGTTGGAAAGAATTGATAAAGGCTTTTGAGAAACACTATGCTTGTAACTCCACACTAGAGGTTATTTTGCAAGACCTAGAGTCATTAAAGCAAATTGGTGAAAGCTTTAATGATTACATAAGGAAGTGAAAGAAGTTAGCTTCAAAAGTGACCACTAGGCCAACGAAAATGGAGTAAGTGAGGATGATCATCAAGGGGTTACCAAGATTAGGTACTAAGATTAAAGGTATATTGGTAAGAAATTTTAAAGATATTAGCGAAGCTTCTCTACAAGCTGAACAAATGGAGTCTAAATCCAAAAGGCAACATGGTGGAAGGAGAGGCATGTTGTATCAAACTCAAGGAGAGAGAAATAAGAATGCAGATGTAAATGTAGTGAGAGCGCTATGAAAGTCCATTGATTTGGGTATGCCCCTATCTAAGGCATTTGAGAGGTTATAGAAAAGAAGGTATTGAAATGATTAGCACCAAGGCCACCTCCTAATTTGTTGTTCGAATGGGTATGTTGCTAAAGCTTACTATGCCTTTCATTAATGAGCTAGGCACAACATAGATGACTGTTACAAATTGAGGTATGAGATTTAGGATCTTTTCGACAACAAGACTATTGTTTTGCTAAAGGTTGGAAGACCAAAAATAAGAGGGAATCCTTTTCCAAACTATCATAATGTTCCACCTTCAAACTAAAGGATATTTATGATAGATTTAAGAATTCTAGAGGAGATTGTCTTGTTTATTATCGAGGAGGTGACTTTCATGAAAGATGCAATCGTCATATGCACTATTACTCTATAAGAGAGTTTAGAAGAGGAAATGGAGGAAGTAATGAGAAAAAGGATGATAAAGTTATGGAAGAGATTGATGAGGAGAAAAGAGAAGAACAAGTGACCCATATGACTCAAAGGGGGGATAAGGAAACCCTTAAGGAAACAAGCGTTGAGAAAGAAACATAAAGGTTTGTAGTAAATGAAAAAGTGGATGATAACCCTATTTTGAGGCAGCTAAAGATCCCGGCCAAAATTAGTGTATGGAATTTGCCTATCACTTCTCAAGAGTAAAAGAAGGCTATGGTTAAAGTAGCGTCCAGTTTCATTATCTCTAAGGAAGCTACACCAAAAGATGTTGACACTTTAGTCATCAATAAAGGAAATATCACCTTCTCTAATAAGGAGTTGCCACTAGAAGGAGAGGACTACAACTTGGATTTATTCATAAGAGCCAAGGTGAAAGGGAAGCAAACTCTGTTTGTGATGGTCGATGATGAATCTAGGATTAACATCTACCTTTTAAAATTATTGCATAAGTTTAGGGTATCAGAGAAGAATTTAGAGGCATCGAATAACATCATTTGGGTTTATGATGATAAAAGAAGGTTGGTTGTTGAAGTATTCAAATTTATGGTGAAAATTAGGGTTGTAGAGATAGTGGTAGAATTTACAGTGTTGGACATCTCTATCACCTTTTCACTACTAGTAGGAAGGCTATGGTATCATTTGCTAGAAGGAGTGATATCTATGGTGCATTAAAAGGCTAAGATCTTTTACAAAGGTAAAATTATGATAATTTATTTGAAAGTTGGGGAAATTGTGTCAACATTGAGTATGGTTGTCCCATATCTCAAATGTTTTTAGGTTGCTAGATTTCTAAATAAATGGGTTGACCCAAAGGTGAAGGGTATCATGAAAAGTATGAATTTTCTACCTAGTTAAGGATTGAGAAAGAATTCTATATGTGTGTTGGAATTCCCCAAGATTCTCACTAAAACTATTAGAAAGGGACATAGTTGTCTTAGGAAAGGAACAAAGCTAGAAGTGAGGGATCTACATGGACCTTTAGCTGATTTCTTTGTGAAAGGAGGATAAATAGTTGGAGAAATTGAGGAGGAGACTACTAAAGAAGATGATACATCAATAGATGATAATACCATGGATGATCTTGAGAAGGCATTCTTTCAAATGAGAGTTAGAGAAATAAGTTAAGAAAATTAATAAGATTCATCAATTGAGAAAGATGATAAGAAAAAGAAGAAGAATAAGGTGTTGGTTTCAATACAAATAAGGCAACCCAAGAGGGAGGTGAATTGGGTTGTAAAAAACAGACACAAAAACAATGCAGAAGCAATAACACAAACAACACATAGTTTTTATAGTGATTCAATAATGTGCCTACTCCACTCCTCAAGCTTTCATTTAGGCCTTTATATTCTTTTCACAGGCTCAAGAACAAACCTTTCCTTTCTAGGCTAAGGAAGAACCTTCGCTTTTCCAGGCTCAAGGACAACCTTTACACTTACTCTATTTTACAAGGAATAAGAGAACCAACCCAACCATTGGTATTTTTCTAAGATACAATACCAATATTTACAACCACTAGCAAGGATAGATCCAAGCAACATTAATGCCTCTCAAAATAGGCAACAATTACACTTTTAGCATTCAGGAAAACCTACTCTCAAAGAGTAACAAAAATAATCCTCACTTTACCTAAATACAAAGGAACACTAAAAAGGTTTGCATATAAGCTTGCTAGATGTTCTCTAGTTGTTTGCAAATGTTTTCCAAAGTTTCATCAATCTTTTTCTAATCTTCAAAAATATTCCTTATATAGCCAAAACTACAAACTAACTATTGGAATAATTGATGTTAAGTCTAACAACTTTTGTGCAATACTAGCCATTAGAGGTGACAATGCTCGTTGATTATCAACAGTTGTTATTGAACTTGTAACGTATAGTTTCAATGTCTATTGTTCATTCTTCCATGGTCATTGGCTTTGATCTCAAAGCCCATTGGAGTAAAATCAATACCAGTTGTTGATTTTCCAAAAAGAATGAACTTGATTCTCTATTTTTCAATACCTGCAAAAAAGCTTCAATGACGATTAAGGATTTCTCAAGTCCTATTGGATATACCTTCAATGCCTATTGAGCAATTCACAATGCCCATTGGAGGGTCCAGAAACTTTGGCTCAATCAAGATTGTTTCTCCAACGCTTATTGTGAATGACCAATGCCTATTTCGAGTTCTAGGGAGTAGGGTTTAAAGTTGATCACTTTTCTAACACCTATTGTGAATATGCAATGCCCGTCGCTCGGTCCTGATTAATTCCTATTGCAAAACGACAACGCTCGTGGCGAGGTTCAGAGAGCATAACTCAAACTGGAGCACTTCTCCAATGCCCGCAGTGAGTTTCTTTACGTCCGTTGAATGGTCCAAAATGCTTTGGACTTCTGCAACATATATTTAATGCCAAATTGCACATTGTTCAATGCCTATTGAAGTATTCAACACCCATTAGGTATGTCACAATGCCCGTTGAATATTATGCAATGCCCATTGAATGTTATTCATTACCCATTACTTTCATTCTCCCCCTTAATCATTTGTTGGGTCTGTTCAAATGATATAAAAACACTAAAATACAGACATTAGAATTTCTCAAGGTTTTTTCATTGTTTTGTTATCATTCAAAGTAGAAGAGTGAGACTAATGCCTTGGTTCACTTGTTCTCCAAACATTCTCCCCTTTTTAAATGATGACAAAACTAAGATGTTTTGATATCAAAATATTCAAAACTTAAAACACAAAGGATACCAAATGTTGAAACACAAAGTTGGATACCAAATACACTAGTTAGGATACCAATAAAAATGCATCAATCAAAGCATCCAAAGTTTTAATCAAAGATCCAAAATTTTCACCCTTTTCTGTTATCATGACAAAAAGATATACTAAAGGAAAAAAAAAATTTCTCCCTTTATTAGATCAAATTTCTCAAAAACAAAATAAAAATCTAAAATACAAAATACTTAGAGGAGGAAAAGTCTCTTTATTTTATGTTTTCTTCTAACAAATCTCCCAAGATATTCAAACAATAATTCAGTTAACATTTCTTGGGGTCACATATTCTATTCACATGTTGATGAAAGCAAGAGAGGAAGGATAGTCATTAGAGATTCATAAATTAAACTCCCCCTTAGCAAAAGCATGGTAAACAATAAGAAGAGATAGAGATACATTACAAATTATGATTTCCAAAATACAATAGCCTCTTCAAATTTTGCAACTTCACTCACCATTTGATTCTCCATTTTGAGCAGAGGTTGAGGAGCCTCCAATCCTGTAAAATTAAACTCTCTTTGGTACCCATTTTCTCTTGGGTCCTTAGGGGTTAGCAGTATAAGTATGTTCATCTCTTAACCTAGCATAACAAAAGTATGCTTTATAGCCAAATTTTCTATAATGAAAGCATTGCCAAATAAATGCTTTCCTAATCTCATTTGTAAAGCAAGTGTTAAGTGGCTTCCTAAAATATTGATACCTAAAATGTGATGAAACCTGTGCATTCTTAAAATACTTGGTTCCATAAATAAAGGCATGATTTTCCTTTGACATGTGACAGTGTGAGTGAAATCAGTTATGATCATGTGTAATTATTCTTTTAGGTGCAGAGTGAAGCAAAATTTGCCTTCTTGGCTTATAAGATGCATACATAAAAACATATTTTCATTTTGCCTTGCTTTTTAGTGTATGCATGTGCCAGTGTTATGCCTAAGGCTTTGCATTAGCATTAGCCTTTTGTGAGGCGGTTTATGATTCTGCACCTTGGATACTAGGTGTTCTAAAAAGTAAAGCTCTAACAAACACACTTTTTGATGTGGAGGAATAGGTATGATTATATCCAATGTCATGTTTCACACTAGTATCTCTTTGAGAGCCCAAAATTAAGTCCAATTTTTCTTTTCCTTTAGTAAAATTTGAAAACATTTTTCAAATCCAAGACCTCATTTTTTAAACTATCATTTTGTTTGGAAAAATTTCATCAAATTTATTTTCAAAATTTAATTCTCCATTTTCTTTTTCCAAATCATTTTGTTTAGAAAGAATTTCATAAAATTTATTTTCAGAATTTAACTCTCTATTTTCTCTTTCCAAAGCATCAATTTCTCATTTTTAAAAATTCTCTTTCATTAGAGTATAAGAAAAGTTTTTTTGAAAGTAATTCCTCTTTTTTTTTTCTCAAACATTCAACTTCTTTTAGAAGCTCATCTTTAATTTTAGAAGTGGATAAAATTTCATTTTTCAACAATTCATTTTTATTTCTCAAAATCTTATTTCTATAAAAAGATTTACCTTAGTCATTATTTTTTTTATTTTAAGGCCTCAATAAGATTTTCTATTGTGAACATATCTTTGATATCATCATCAAGTTGACATACCCTATTTGGAGAGACCTCATTTGATTCATCCTTCATGGCCATTAGACATCCAACTTTCATTTTCTTTTTATCCTTCCCCTTTTTTATCTTTTTATTGTAAGAGAATTCATCATCACTTATAGATGTAGAATTCATTAAGCTCATTCTCCTCCTTTCCTTTTGATAGTGGTCTTTTAGCTCCATGGACATACAACTTCCTGGTTTGAGTTAGTCCATTTTTTTAGAAAGCTTCCATAGTAAGGAAACTTAATGGTTGCCATGATCTTGTACCTGTTGCACTTAAGCTTTAAAAGTAGTTAGGCTCTGATATCAATTGTTGGTTTGGATGCAAATGAGGCAACCCAAGAGGAGGGAGGGTGAATAGGGTTGTATAAAAAAAACACAAATAATCTAAAAGCAGTAACACAAACAACACTAAGTTTTTATAGTGATTCGATAATATGCCTACTCTACTCCCCAAGCTTTCTCTTAGGCCTGTCTATTCCTTTTATAGGCTTACGAACAAACCTTCCCTTAGGACAACCTTTACACTTACTCTTTTTTATAAGGAACAAGAGAGATAACCCCACCCTTGGTATTTTTCTAAGTTACAATACCAACCTTTACAATCACTAGTATGAATAAATCCAAGCAATGCTAATGCCTCTCAAAATAGGCAATAATTACACTTTTAATGCTTAGAAAAACCTACTCTCAAAGAGTAACAAAAATAATCCTCATTTTACCCAAATACAATGCAACACTAAAAAGGTTTGCACATAAACTTGTTAGATGTTCTCTACTTGTTTGCAATGTTCTCCAAAGTTTCATCAAATTTTTTTTGGTCTTTACAAATGTTCCTTATATAGTCAAAACTACAAACTATCCATTGAAATAGTTGATATATAATCTAATAGCTTTTCTACATTAATAGCTATTAGACGTGATAATGGATAGTTTCACCGTTATGCTTATTAAACTTATAATGGATAGTTTCAAATGCCCTTTGTTCATCCTTCCATGGTCATTGGTTTTGATCTCAATGCCTATTGAAGTAAAATCAATTCCTGTTATCAATTTTCCAAAAAGCATGAACTTGATGCTTTATTTTTCAATAACTGCATAAAAGCTTCAACGATTATTGGGGATTTCTCAACTCCCATTGAATATACCTTCAACACCTGTTGAGCAAATCACAATGCCCATTGGAGGGTCAAAAAGCTTTAGCTCAATATAGAGTGCTTCTCCAATGCCAATTTTGGAGTTCTAGGGAATAAGGCTCAAAGTTGATCACTTTTCCAACACTTATTATGAATATGTAATGCCTGTTGCTAGGTCTTGATCAATGCCTATTACAAAACCACAATGCTCATTACGAGGTCTAAAAAGCATAGCTCAAACTGAAGCACTTCTTTAATGCTCCTAGTGAGTTTTTCAATACTCATTGAATGGTCCAAAATGCTTTGGGCATCTACAACATTTATTTAATGCCCATTGCACATTATTCAATGCCTATTGAAATATTTAATGCTTGTTGGATATGTCACAACTCCTACTGAATGTTGTTCAATGCCCATTGAAAGTTGTTCACAGCTTATTGCTTTCATTCTCCTTATTAACCATTTATCGAGTTTGTTCAAATGATATAAAAATACTAAAATACAAACATACAAACTTTTCAAGATTTTGCCATTATTTTGTTATCATTCAATAAATATCATTTAAAGTAGAGGAGTGAGATTAGTGCCTTGGGTTTACATGTTTTCTAAACATTCTCTTCATAGACATAATAGAAAGGAAAATAGGTTACAAAAGTGGAGAGTGCCTTGAAGTTAGATCAATCCATAGTCTTATACGAGCCACAAACTATTTGGCCATGGAATGACAAGTAAAAGATGCCTGAAGAGGAACATTAATAATATCTGCTAAACTAACAGTTTTAGGGAATGGGTGAAGACCTTAAGAAGAAGCAATTCGACTTGGTGAATCAATATGTGCCCTTATGGATATAGAATAAGGATAAATGAAGTTGTGTAAGTTTACTGAGGGCATGTATATAGGGTTGAGGTTGGATGACATTGAGGATATGATAGTCAACTCCATTGAAGACGTAGGAAATGGTTTTGAAATGCTAGTTGATCAATTTCAGTTGGATGGGATGATGCTATAGGAAAGCTTTATAAAGATTAAGTTAAGAGATGATAAGAGGAAACAAGATTTTGAGGAAGTGGTGAAAGTTATAGCTAGTATAGGAATTAAGACAAAAGTTGGTTATAAACCAATCAACGATCTGAATGCTACTTTCGGGGTAACTAATGAGAAGAAAGTTAAAGAGGAATAAAAGATTAATGTTGAAGAGACTCCTACCAATCTAATAGTAGAAGCAACTTTTCTTGACACCTATAATGTTCTTTTTTCTAGCCTCTTTGAAGATGATGATGTACTTATTTCAAAGTTTAAGGTAATGAATGGAAAATTTGTTTACTTATGTGATGTGTTCCCTGATGGTAGTGTGCATAACATGTATTATTTATTGAGCATATTTTAAATTAATTCAATTCATACCACTACATTTTATCTTGGCACATAAGAAAATTTAAAGATCTTGCTCATTACCAATGATATTACACTAGAATAATGACAAAAATTTAGAAAGCTACTTAATAAATATTAAAGGATCTTTACTTAGATGTATGAGGATATGTTGAGGGTTGATTGAAGAATAGTCGAGCATAGAATTCTAACTTACCGATACATGGGCTTACAAAGTAAAAGCTTAGAAGAATGAGACCAAAATGGGCTCAGCTGGTTAAAAAGGAAGTGGTGAAGTAGTTGAACACCAAGTTTTTAGAGATAGTTAACTAACCTAAGTGGCTAGCTAATATAGTGTCAGTACTGAAGAAGGATAAAAGAGTGAGAATGTGCATGGATTACATATACCTAAATAAGGCTTGTCTTTAGGATGATTTCCCTTTGCCTCATATTGATGTGTTGGTGGACACTATTGCAGCATGTGTTATATACTCTTTCATGGATGGGTTCTCATGCTATAACTAGATACTCATAGAAATCATTGATAAGGTGAAACAACATTAATACACCATGTGGCTAACCAATAAATATAGTTAACTAGGGATAGTTAACTACCCTAAGTGGCTAGCCAATATAGTGCTAGTATTGAAGAAGGATAAAAGAGTGAGACTGTGTGTGGATTATTGATACGAACGAGATTGATTTTTAGATCCTAATTCATATATAGCAAAAGTCTTAAGCTTTAATTCAAAGATGAAAACAAGATAAACTCTCAAATCCCAATTAAATCTCTAGAAAACTTGTTTCTAGCAACCTGAATTATAAAGATTCAAAAGGTGTTAATCTCAACCTTAAATTAACTAAGTAATTTAAGACCTAGATTAAACAAGTTTGTGAAATTATTAAGAACTCACTTAACAATCTCACCAAGTCCTATTAAGAACTCAAAAAGAGAATTAATTCTCACAAATAATTTGTTAAAAGAAATATTCTTTAATCATTTATTCCTTTGGATGAACAAGAAGGGCTATTTATAACCTTTACAAAACTTCTAGAAAACCTAAGAATCACTTCCTCATTAGTCTTTGTAATCTGTCTAATCCATTTAGGAAAAGAAGAAACTCTATTAAACTAGATACAAAAAACTAAAAGATACAAGATATCTTCCTAATTATAAAAGAAGTTTCTTACATAAGAAAATATTATAAGTTCCTAATTAGAAAAGGAAGAGAATGATATGTTAAGATCTTGTCAATCTTAAAAAGATATTTTGACTTGACTTTTCTTCCCTATGTGTTGCCCCTCCATTAGTTCCTATTTAGGACTTTTATTCTTTCACCAAAAAATGCTTGAAATATTCTTAGAAGTTTCTTAAAGCCTTTGTGGAACTTTCTAAAACCTTTTAGAATATTCTAGAACATTTTGTAAAAAAATTCCTCATTTATAGAGGACTTCTTAATTGTATTTTGAGGATCCACATATGAAATGGAAATTCAGAAATGATCATTTTGCCCTTGTGAAGGAGATTGACCAAATAAGACAAGTTCAAATAAGGCAGGTTCAAATATGACAGCTCTAAATATGGCTAGTCCAAATAAAGCAAGTTAAAATATGACAATTTGAAATATGACAGCTCCAAATATGGCTAGTCCAAATAAGACAAGTTCAAATATGACAATTTGAAATATGATAGCTCCAAATATGACACATCCAAATAAGGCAAGTACAAATACAACAGTTTCCAAATATGGCAAGTTTTGAAGCTTTTGTGATATTTTCCTTCTTTCGAATGAGAACTCCTTGCTAGCCCCTTCCATTCTTTTTAACCTTGATCTTGTCCCTAATTTGGTTTATCTCATTCCCCCTCTCTTCAAAAAGATTCATCCTCGAATCTTAGCTATACTCTTCATTATAGCACCATCATTAATATTGAGAGTTAAGTTGGCTTCTTTGCTAGGCTCCTCCATTGAAAACCATTATTCATAACCTTGCAAAAGAGACATAAAAGCACTATACAAAATATTATAAATTTTATGTGTAATACATCCCTTTGAACAAAAATATTATTGTGGCCTTTTGGGAAGAATATCTCTCATCACTTTCTTTTTCACATAGATTTTCCTTTTTTGCACCCTCTTCTTTTGCATGCACATCTCTTGGGTTTGGTGTATCCACTCGAAGCTCTCTTTTTTCCACTTTTTGTTTGAACTGCTCATGGGTTTTCTCACAGTTCTCCTTTTGTTGTGAAAATATTTCTTTTTACTCTCATGCGCACTATCTCTCTCTCTTTTTATTTTATTTTCTTTTTTAATGTTAGCATCATCTTTTTTTTTTTACAACCAATACATCATCATGATTGAGATTTACAATTTGAACAAACTTCTACTAGTGGTATCTTTACATCATGTAAGCTAGTACTATCACCATCTTCCAATATTGTGCAGACATGTTCAAGCTTTTGGCTTTTAATGCTTGCATCAACATGTAAAGAAGAAGTTTAAATGTCAAATGTACCTTTAGAAACAAGAATCTTATCATCAATGGTAGCTTTATAAACTTATTTAGGCCTTGGAAATCATTCTTCATAAGAATACGTTTTTCGCAATCTTCTCTCTATCCCTTGCCATGTATACATTGGATTTTGCCCATAATACTCTCTAGAGTATGATAATTGTTGATAATTGTTCCCACCATAACAAGACATCATCTTCAAAGCTAACAATAGTAGTCGTTACCTTATTTTTGTTATAAAAGTTAGGGTATTCAAAGACGATTTTTGCTTACTTTTCCATTGCTAAGTACTCTTCAGAACCACCTTTTCCATAAAATTTTGTCATTTTTGGCTTGTAGTTGTTATTGTAAGCTCGACTCAACTCATGGATCAAATTTGAAAGATTATCTATTAATTGTTTCATTTGATTTAACATGCCTTTGATGGAACATGTAAATACATCGCTTTCTCGCTCTCTCAAAAATATCATTGTATAAGAAGAAGCAAAAAAAAAAAAACAAATAGAATTCTTACAATACTCCCTCACGTGTTTACACTAAAAAAAATGACTCCACTCGTGTTTAATTCAAAATTAGCTTTTACCCTCTAATAAGCTCATCGGTCTTTACCTTTTGCCTCTCAAGATTCTTTTCTTTAAGTTCTTTAAGGACTAAGTTACTTTATGTCAAGTGAAGCTTAAATCAAACACAAACAAGTAAAAACTAGTTCTTAAAACACATAGAAACAAAAGAATTGAAAAAAACACAATTGGTTGCAAAAACAAATTTCTAAATACCTAATTGTAATCTAAGAATTTAGAAGGAAATTTGGAAGTGAAAATTGGTGTGTTTGAATATGGTAAGAAATATATCTAGGCCGAATGAGAAAGGGGATTTCAAAATTGGCCTTAAATAACACCTCTGTAATTTTTAGTTTCTTTTCTTTCCTTTTTTTTTTTTTTTGCTTTCTTTCTTTCTTTTATTTTTTTATTTAACTTTTGAAGCTAAAATCAAACTTAGAATTGCAAGAAATACAAATAATAACTTAAAAA
This sequence comes from Omphalea diandra, assembly GCA_949677035.1. Taxonomy (NCBI): domain Eukaryota; kingdom Viridiplantae; phylum Streptophyta; class Magnoliopsida; order Malpighiales; family Euphorbiaceae; genus Omphalea; species Omphalea diandra. The sequence continues at coordinate 26,226 of CATIWR010060044.1, forward strand.
AATACAAAGAAACCAAATTTAGCACCTATAAGGGTATTTTGGTAATTTTAACCTCTCTTGAATTTTGAGCTATGGTTCAGCCCTAGACACTACAAAAACACCGAAAAGATAATTAATAAAAAATGAAATAAATCGGAAGGAAGAAGGATGAAGAAATTCCAAGAAACAAGCTAGAATGAAGTTTTCCTTAATTTGAGGAGATTTTGGCAACTCCCAAATTTCAAGGAATTTCTTGAATCAAACACTTTAATTCTGCAATTAAGGACATAATAAGGGTTAATTAATTAAAAAAATTTGAATTTGGATGGAGGAAACACAAGAAATCAAAGATTTTGCAAAGTTCCTTAATTTAAGGAATTTTTGCACAAGCATGAGGTTTTTAAGGAATTTGAATATGATTTTTTAATGTGATATTTGATGAATAAACAAGACTAATAAAGGTAAAAACAATGAAAAGAAACTAATTTAAATGCAAGAATTGAGATATGACAAAATTAGAGAAGAAAGATAAAGAATGTAAATGGATGAACTAAGAACAATGCAAAAACATAAGATAGATACCTTTGATCTTGAATTTAGCATTGGCTCTGATACCAAATGATATGAAGGAGGTTGATTTTTAGATCCTAATTCATATGAAGCACAAGTCTCAAGCTTTAATTTAAAGATCAAAATAAGATAAACTCTTAAATCCTAATTAGACCTTTAGAAAATTTGTTTCTATCAACTTCAATTATAAAGATTCAAGTGATGTTAATCTCAATCTTAAATTAACTAAGTAAATTTAAGACCTTGATTAAATAAGTTTGTGAAATTATTAAGAACTCACTTAACACTCTCACCAAGTCCTATTAAGAGCTCAAGAAGAGAATTAACTCTCGCAAGCAATTTGCTAAAAGAAATATTCTTTTATCATTCATTATAGCCTTTATAAAACTTCTAGAAAACCCTAAAAATCATTTCCTAATTAGTCTTTGTAATCTGCCTAATCTATTTAGGAAAAAAAAGACTCTTAAACTAAGTAGAAAAAAAACAAAAATATACAAGATATCTTCCTAATTATAAAAGAAGTTTCTTACATAAGAAAATAACAAAAGTTCCTAATTAGAAAAGGAAGAAAATGATATGTTAAGATCTTGTCAATCTTGGAAAGATATTTTGACTTGACTTTTCTTCCATATGTGTCACCTCTCCATTGGTTCATGTTTGGGACTTTTATTCTTCCATCAAAAGATGCCCGAAATATTCTTAAAAGTTTCTTAGAACCTTTTTGGAACATTATAAAATCTTCTAGAACATTTTGTACAAAATTTTCTCATTTGTAGAGTTAGACTTCTTGATTTTATTTTGAGGATCCACACATGAAATAGAAATTCAGAAATGATCATTTTGCCCTTATGAAGGAGATTGTCCAAATAAAGCAAGTCTAAATAAGGTGGGTTCAAATATGGGAGCTCCAAATATGGCAAGTCCAAATAAGGCAAGTTCAAATATGAAATTTCCAAATATGGTAGCTCCACATATGGTAAGTCCAAATAAGGCAAGTTCAAATATGGTAGGTTTTGAAGCTTTTGTGATGTCTTCCTCCTTTCGAAAGAGAACTCCTAGCTAGTCCCTTCCATTCTTTGTAACCTTGATCTTGTCCCTAACTTGGTTCATATAAATTACATAGACCTAAATAAGGCTTGGCCTAAACACATTTCCCTATGCCCCATATTGATGTGTTGGTAAACACTGTTACAACATGTGTTATGTACTTTTTCGTGGGTGGGTTCTCAAGTTATTACCAGATCCTCATGGAAATCATGGATGAGGTGAAATAACATTAATCACATAGTGGGGAACATATTGTTATAAGGTGATGCCATTTGAATTGAAAAATGCAAGAGCAACATATCAACAAATGGTGGACTGCCTTATTTCATGACTTGATCCATAAAGAAGTAGAGATTTATATATATCACGTGATGGTGAAGTTTAGGATAAGGAAAGGACAAGTGTAAAAGTTTGCAGCAATTTTTGGCTCCCGTATGGAAAATTGAAAAATCGCGATCGCGAAAGAGTAGTAGCGACCACGAATGAAGCCTGACAATCATTTAATGCAAAAATCTATCTAGCATATTTTAGAGATTTGCTATCAGTTTTGTTGTAACATCTCTTTGGTGGGTAGAGGCTATACTAAATAGATGTAAATGCAAGAGAATTCAGTAATTTGTAACCCAAACTCTTGTAATTTTGCTACTCAATCTTTTCTCTTCTTTAGGTGATTGTTTGGTGTGAGCATAAACACCATTTGTAAAGGTTGCAGTGTGAGCCTGTAAAAACACTAAAAAGAGGTTTATTGTCTGAGCCTTAAAAACACAAATGTAAAGGTTATTGTGTGAGCCTCAAAAACACATGTAAAGGTTATTGTGTGAGCCTTGAGAACACAAGTGTAAAAGTTTGGTATGAGCTTAGAACACCATTGGAAGATAGTGGAACACCCAATTGCTAAGAATTGAGGAGTGGACGTAGAGTCAATTATACCTGAACCACTATATATCTTGTGTCTCCATTCTACTCATTTTCCTTCTTACCTTATTGTTTTTAATTTTTATACACCAATTCAACCCCCCCTTCTTGGTGCCTAGGGTCAACACACTTAAGACAGAGAAAAAAGTTTAAGGTTTCATAGGCCATCTTTAGACAGATTCATAGTTAGACTCACTCTTATTTGCAACCCAATCTTCAAACTATTAAGGAAGGACTAGCTAGTAAAATGAAATGAACAGTGTTAAAAGACTTTTGAGAAGATAAAAGAGTACCTAACCAATTCCCTGGTGTTAAAACCATAGAAGTTAGGAAAGTCATTAATTTTGTATCTAAAAGTCGAAGGAAGTTCTATGGGGCCAATATTGGTACAAAATATGAGATGGGGATATATTTAGTAAGAAGTTGCTCCCTTATAAGGAGAGGTACAACCAAATAAAGAAAACTTACTTTGCATTGGTATGAGCCATGAAGAAGTTGAGACATTATTTCTAATCATATTATGTCAAAGTTGTTTCAAAACTCGATCTAATTAAGTATATGCATGAGGCCCCTTCCTTGACTTAAAAATTGGCAAAATGGTTGATAATGTTAACAAAGTTCGACATCAAATACATAAGTAGAAAGGTCATCAAGGGTTAAGCAATTGGTGAATATTTGACCCAATATGCTTTTGAAAAGGAAGGAGCCAAACTTTTCCAATTCCCAAACAAAGGATTAGGAGCAATTGAGCCTTAGGTTTGAAAGATGGATTAGGAGCAATTGAGCCTTAGGTTTGAAAGATGAACTTTGATGAGGCTATGAATAAGAAAGGAACATGCATGGATATAATTTTGATATCAACCAAAAGAGAGCTTTTCTGCATGGCCAAGAAGCTTGACTTTAAGGTGACTAATAATATGGTTGAATATGAAGCTTGCGTAATGGGGTTGGAATCTTTGATGCAAATAAGGGTAAGGATAACTGAGGTGTTTAGGGACTTACTATTGGTCATGTCTCAATAACTAAAGAATTGAAGTTGAAAGAGGAGTGTCTAAGCCCGGTATTTGGAACATGTAAAGAGATTAACCTAGAGTTTTTAGAGGATCACATTTCACCATTTGTTGAGGAAAGAGAATGCGATGGTTGATGCCCTAGTAACCATAATTTCTATATGGGACAGGCCAAAAAAGATGTTAATAAAGCGAGTGCTCACATTTAGAACCATAACATCGTGTTGTATTGATAATGAGGTGATGCAAGTATCAGTAGAAAATTGCCTATGGTACTATGATGTAAATAGATGCTTTGAAGTTAGAGAGTATCCTAAGGGAGCTAAAAAGAGTGTAGGATGTAATTTGAAAGGTAGCATCTCAATTAATAGACTATGATGATATGATCTACAAGTAGACACTGGATGGGGGTTCACCTAAGATTCTTGACAAAACATGAAGCACGTAAAGCCATGGAAGAGGTTCACGTAGGAATTTATAGATCCCATATGAATGGAAAAGCCTTAGCTAGGAAAATCTTAAGAATGGGTTATTATTGGACCACTATGGAGCAAAAATACATTCGAATGGCTCAAAATTGTCACAAATGTTAGATTCACGATAACTTTAATCATTTTTCATCAATAGAATTACATAATTTAATGTCGCATTGACCATTCATAGCTTAGGGTATTGATGTGATAGGGAAGTTATACCAATTTTTATAAGACGAAATAAGTCCATCGTGATAGCAATGGATTACTTTTTGAAATGGGTAGAAGCTAAGTCCTTCAACAAATTAAGGGTAAAGCAAATGGCTTGATTTACAAAAAAAAATCTTATATGCCATTATGGTGCACCATATAACATTGTGATGGATACCAGAGTGCATTTTAAGGCAAAGGTTAGAATAATTTTATAAAAGTATAGGGTAATTCATCATAAGTCATCACCCTATAAACTATAAGCTAATGGCATCGTTGGGGTAGTGAACAAAAAACATCATGAATATTCTTGCCAAGATGTTTGAAACTTATAAGGATTAGTTTAAAAAGTAACCTTTTGCATTATAGGGGTATCAAACTATAACTAGAACATCAATAGGAATGATGTCATACTATTTGGTATATAGGATGGAAGCAATGTTGTCAAAGGAGATAGAGATAAAATCCCTATAGGTATTAATTGAGATAACAATTTCAGAATATTAGTAGGTGAGAAGCATTTTCTATATAATAAACTACCCGCATAATCCGCATCCGAATATTCTATGAGACTAAGGAATGAATCCCTAGGATACCATAACCCTAAGTGAATTGTGCCATGTAAATACTTAAAAATTCTCTTAACAACATTTAAATGAGACTCTCTAGGAGAGGATTGAAACCTGTCACACATACAAACACTAAACATGATATTTAGTCTAGAAGAAGTAAGATAAAATAGAGATCCGATCATACCTCGATATCTCTTTTCATCTACCGTCTTACCCGATTCATCTTTGTCTAGCTTGATGG